>CM039681.1:40506134-40713634 GCA_022537955.1 Schmidtea mediterranea
ATATTTAATTTTTATATTCAATTTAAAATCTTTTGCGACACGGGTCGAGAATTATTGCACTAGAAGCATTTTATGTACATTACACAGTAAAGTAGCTAGAGGAACATGCAAAGGGTAGAATGTAAGTTGTAAGTTGAATATATATGAACAAATATGAAGTGATGAAAAAAGTATATTTTTTGGTAATATTCGATCAATTTTTTATTCCCCTCAGCAATTAAATACGATATTCACATAGTAACTCTAATTGCACTGCTTATTTACACGATTCTCTATTTCATTTATTTTGTATTGGTTTCAGATCAAAAGTAATGCAACAAAATCTGGGAATAAGTTGGCTTTAATATTGGGATTTTAATAAATTTTATTCCTCATTCACAGGTCGTCTCCTATGAGACCACCTCCGCCAACAAAAGTAGGATCGATAGGATCACATCCAGGAACTCCACATGGTGCTCCAAAAGCTACGTTCTTTCCCGAGGGTAAATTTAAACATATTATTAGCGGTTTACGTTGAGTGTTAATTCATTCAGAAAATGTTAGTAATGGATTGAATTCAGATTCCAAAGTAAGATTTACCTGAATGCATTTCTTATATTATATTTATTCTTTGAACGTATTCTCTTTCTTTTGATGGTCACCTATTTATCTCTTCGCGCGTTACTGTCAATGAACTAGCATATTAATTATATAAGGCTTGTTTACCTTCGAATTGACTCTTCCACTTTGGGATTTAAAAAAAATTGGGAGCGATCCTAAGTTTTGTTTAGGGTCACATATGATCGTATAGATATACTCAACCTATCAGCAAATCGGAAATAGCAGTTCATAATAAGAATGTCGACAGATCAGGGCATTTCTTTATATATGATTCAAAACTGTTGGATTTGTATTTGTCTCCATTATTGTAGAAAATGATTTGCCAGTTTCTATTGGGTACGAAAAGAAGTATTGAAACGCATCGGTGGACTCATATTTATTGGGACAGTGTTGATACTACATTTGACGACAGGCCATACTCTTATAATATTTTATAAGTCCCTCCTATTCTTCCTGATAAAAACTGAGCAATATAAATCGAATATTTAAAGCAATGAATGGAAAATTACGCTGAGTTTATGATGTCGTCAATATCAACCTTCTATGTTACTTGAATTCTTTGTAAACATTTCCCAGCTGAAATACCTGGGCCTTATTTATTGAATTTTAACAACGTCTACAGTTGCTATTGCATTAGATTGTCAGTAAATCAAAACGGAATTCCCAAACACCCGGTGACTCCCAGTCGAATGCGTCGAGTGATTCCGAGATGACTGGATTGGAATTATTAAAAGATTTAGGTGAACAGGTGACCGACGCGGCCAGTCAGGCTACTAGTACAATTAATGATATATTAGGTGGGTCCTATAAATCCATTGTTAGGCTCATGTGACCTTCTATTGATTTTCAGGTTCCAAGGGTTTATCAGTGCACAAATTTACCAAACCGTATTCACATCTCGGTAATTCTTATCTTATTTGATTGATTTTAATTGCTAATTTCGCACGCAATTGATTTAAAATAAATAAAACAATAAAAATAATAATATATTGATACATTGATATTGCGTCAATCGATAATAATGTGCTAAAGGATTTTACTGCGTATCACAAATGATGCAACGCAAAATGTGAATTCCTTAACCATGAAACCCATAAAATCGCTAAATCGATAACACATTTGTTCCATTTTTTTCTCCAGTAGGACGGATGCCATTGTGTAACTCATAAGCTTATCACTGCTAGGTTTCATTGGTGACTTAGGTAGCCCTTCATGAAGTAAAGTAAATATTGACCAATAGCAATCAATGACCAATGACAGGCGTAAATGTGAAAGTGAAACACCGAGAAAATAGACCAGAGGTTATTATGGTAGCCGTTGAGTGCATTATATACTTTATTAATTTAATTTTCAAATTTCCAATATCCGTTATATAACCTGTTGGTGGAATTTGATTATTTTGTTTTCTAGTTCATTTTCATTATTGGCCACGTCTCTTCATATGTTCCGTTTTTCTTTACTTTGAATTTTTTGACCCCCGTGAATCTAAATACAGATTTTAAAATCAAATCATAACCAATACTTTTACCATTATTGATACCGTTCTGTAGATATCTGAAACTAAGTCAGTTTAAGACAGTATAATGTGCTTCACAGTTTTGTCTACGCTTGTAATTTAAAAAAAAATAATTCAAACTCAAGTTTTTACACAAATATTAATGAAAAAATTTGAATGTTTATATAAAATGATATTAAAAAAATTAATTATGTAAAAGTACATTACAAGATTATAAAAAAACATAACATAATGTATTACATAAAAAGTATATGGTATAAAAATAAATTATGAAAAATACGTATAAAGTAATAACAAATAATAAATTACATGAAGTATATATAAAAAATGCATTACTTAAAATGTTTATAACTAAATAAATTATAAGGACTTTTTTTGTTTTTAACCTCTGATTTCTTTTATAAATAAATTATATCAAAAATTGCATTATGTGAAAAATACATTATACCAAATGGCAATTGGTAATGAACTAATTGACATTGATTAAACATTTCTATATCTATAAAAAATTTGTGTCATAGTCAAAACTGAGATTGAATAAAAATCATGACATTGATTATTTGTTTCCACTATATACATAAAAAACTTCAGTTTCAGTAGAAAAATAAATACGTACGCACAAGCAGTTTCATAAAATTTCTATAAAAAATGCGCGACTGGGTATTTAATAGGAGCCAAGTTAAAATTATTAATATTTTGAAAAATATTTTTATTCCCCTACTGTTCCCACATAGACAAAACCATTGGAATGTGTGTGTTTGTGTAATAAATTTAGTTAAGTTATAATTTCGTAATAAAATTTTGGCCAAAAAGTGGGAAAATCTGGATTCGACCCTTCTACAGTAGCTGCCAGGGATGGAATTCATAGGATTCATATTACATTTAAATGATAAATTCTGAAATTGGAAAAAATTCATAGATAATATAAAGATGAATATGTTGAGTCAAAAAAACGTAAAGGAGATAATTATTTCAAGAATATTATATTTTCCTGATTTGAATTACATGGATTTCTAAATCAAGGATAAACTTCGAAATTCTTTTCGATAAGTCAACTTTTGAAGTATAAGAATGACAACGGTTGGAAATAGTGTATTATGCGAGTGTTGAATAAATGATAAGGAGTGAAATGTTTCTTGTATAATAAATATGGACACTAAAATATTGTGACACTCAGAATATGAGTTGATCTTCCTCACTGCCAGTTATCAATGAAACAAGACAAATACAGAAATTATGTGTAATTATATCATTAATTATTAGGCCATCGGAAATCTTCGGTTGAAAAGTCATTTTTGTCCAAGCAAGCGAACAACAGCATTATGAAAGCAAACAGTGGTGTCTCGAATCCAGAAAACAAGAAAATGATGGACAGGCAAGTTCAGAAAATTCTAATGCAAGAGCAAATGCGAACTAATGCTCAAAGGTAAATGTTCAGTTGGAAAAGAAATTATTCGATATTATCAGTTCCGAGAATCAAACATTCCTCAAGGAAATGGTACAGAACATTTTGAAAGGCAGCACGCCAAATGTATTCAATCGAGGCAAGGTATCGAAACTGCTGGAGGATGAGAATTATCGAAATTTTGTGTTGTCCAAGTTGTACGTGTCGTTAGAACGTAAAATATCCGAAAGTCAGCCTCATATAGAAAACGTGGTATGGTGTACAACTTTATCGATTTCCATAAATTCTCAAAATTCTTTCCAGTTGATTTCCATCAAATCTGTGTTCAAGGCCATCCAATGGTTGCTGAGTATAATCATCCAAGGTTTGGAATATTCCTGTCGAAACCGAGGAATTGGTGGCATGGCTAGTGCTTATCTGTTGCTAGAGATCATTCATACACATTATTTATGCCAAACACCCGCGATCGGGTCAAGGATAGGTAGTCAAACTAATCTCTCTCATGTCAGTTGTGTTCAGTTAGATAATTAAGCTTAATGGTTTTCATTCTCAGGCCAGTTCACCCGATAGCAGCAGCACTCAAGATTTTATTAAGGATGAAAGTCTAGTGAATACAGTCGGTAATTAAAATCATTCACTATTTTCTTTATGGATTTTATCAGTTTTTACTTTCCTTTATTATCATTAAGATTATTTGTTTATTATTACTTTATTTTTTTATAATTAAATTATTATCATTATTATTATTATTATTTATGATTATTACTAAATTAATTATTTTGATTGTTATTTTTATAATTTACTATAATTGTATTATTAATATTATCGTTACTTTATTATTAAGTTTTATATTTATATTATTATCATTTTTATTATAACAATGGCACTGATTTAAATATTAGAAAACGCCATTCTAGCATACAGGGTTTTTCGCCCTATTTTGAAAATTAATTAAAAAATATTAAATATATATATATATATATATATATATATATATATATTTAATTTTATTAATTAAGAATTTCTTCGTTATTAAAGCATCATGGAATATAAGACCACATATTCCTAAAATAACCTTCACAATCACTGGCTGTAACATTTTGTGACCCAGACTCGATAGCGTCCATAAGATCTCTTTCATTAAGCGGGTTTCGGCGTTTAGTAATTTCTTTCCATTTTACTAAACATGTTTTCTATAGGATTTATAAATGGGGAATAAGGTGGCAAATATAGTACAGGATAATCCCAATCTTCAATAGTGGCTTGAACTTCTACAGATCTATGAAATCTTACATTACCCAGTATAAATATTGCATTATGTATATTCAATTCTCGTAATTTTGTTTTAATTCTTGTATATAATCAATAAAAATAAATCTTTATTTAATCCTCTTGTAGGAGATTTATATAAAACAATGCCATTTTTATTCATGGAATCGCAAATAGAAATATTTCTCGATCTAAAGCTAGGAACAGTGAGAACCGCTGGGCTTCCTAGTAAACTATGACCTTTATTAGTTCTCATTAAAACATTGATTCCGATTTCATCGATAAATATTATTTGTTCCTCTAAGTATGAGGCAAGCAAATAACTAAACTGGAATGCATATTCTTTTCTTGTTTCTATATTATCAGCATTATTTCTTCTTTTTGGTATTAAGTGAAAGCTTTTTAATGAGTAGTGAAAATTCTTCTAATTGTAGATTTCGAAATTGAAACATCATATTTTCCAGTGTTTTATTACACAGTGCTTGCAGTAAGAGTGCAGTCCACATCTACTAAATCTTTAATATATAAATTCTGCGACTCATTAAGCGCGCAATTAGTAAATCCACCATGTCTTCTTGCCTCTATTTCACCTGTAAGTTTAAATTTTTTGATTATTTCGAGCACAGTAGTTCGTTTAATATTTAAAATCTGAGAAATTTCTGTTCCATGATTTCCTTCTTCATAAGAACTTATAATTCGTTCACGATAGGCGGTTGAAACAGTATTATTTTTACGCATATTACTGTGCATACAAAGTTAACTTATTTATACTCAAATCTAAAAAAAGTTCTAGAAGTTTAATTAATATTATGTTGTACAATCAGGTTGATAAGTAAAATGACCATGTTTTGTATTTAAACAGAGAAATAAAACTCTTCAAAT
Organism: Schmidtea mediterranea; assembly: GCA_022537955.1. NCBI lineage: Eukaryota > Metazoa > Platyhelminthes > Tricladida > Dugesiidae > Schmidtea > Schmidtea mediterranea. The sequence continues at coordinate 40,511,807 of CM039681.1, forward strand.
GTAAGTTTATACAGGGTTTTTCTGGTCAACTTCGTAATTTGAAGTTCAATTTCGTAAATTAATTTTGATCCCCCATATAATTAATATTTTTTAATTTATTTTCAAATTAGGTTGAAACGTTTTCAAAATAGGGTGAAAAACCCTGTAACATATACTGCAATATATTTCGACAAATTCACTGTCATCAGCTAGCATTGAAATTCAAACTATGTATTTTAAATCGCTTATTCAAATAAACTAATCCAATATATAAAACTCTAAATATGTTTGTGGGTTTGTTTGTCACCTTTCGCTGTATTACTTATAATTTTAAGTAGATTATATTTCATTATTTTTAATTAAATTTTCATTTTAGGTATCTTTTATCTTTTGTTGCTGTTTATTTTCAATAAATTACTTAAGTTATGGTTATTATTGGAATTTATTCTATATATTAAAAATCTTTTTATTTTTTATTGCTGTATATTTTAGTTATATACGTTTACCTCCGATTTTAAAGACGCAAGTCTAAGGATCTTATTAACACTAAGTAAGTCAGAGTTTTTCGAAACCGAAAAAGGTTTTATGTCATGTGAAGCAATATGCAATACAAATAAATAATGTATAAAATGAAACATAGTAATTTATTAATTAATTAGAAAATTATAACCTAAGCAAATTTTAATAAAAGTCATTATTTTCTACGGTTGTAAAATCTAACAAAAGTACACATAAGCTCGTTTCTCTTTTGAATAAAAATGGATATTCTAATGCTTTTATAGAAGACTGACTAAGGAAATCATTGATCGCCTTTTGATTGCTTCTGATGAAGGCAATGGAAATTATAGTCTACCTAATGATGTTGAACCCATAAAATATCATGTTTTAGTAATTCCATATTCAGAAGGTTTAAAATTTAAAATTGTCTGTCACAAAATCATTAAGCAATTCAAATGTATTTAAAATAGTTTCAAGATCGTTAAAGATCAATAAATATGTTTAGTAATAAATCTCAAACCCTAATAGGTTTAGTTTTTTGATCTAGTGTATAAGTTGTCATGTAATGTGTGCAATCCCACATACATTGGAGAGACTTCCATCATCTTTGCATAAGGGTTTAGGAACATAGTCGATTGAGTAATAATGTTGAGCATAGAAAAATGTGCAAAGGAAGTCGTATATATTCATAACTAAGATCATTTGAATTGTCGCATTTTGAGTGCTATATAGTTTGTGAAAAGGTGTTGAACAAGCTGTTGTGTATTTTATGTTTTAAGATTATTTCAGAGTTTAGTTTCTTTTGCACTTTGTGTTTATTAGTGGATTTCAAATCCAGCTTAGATTGTGTTCGGATCAATGATTATGAATATAGGTACAATGCAATGCCACATACATTGGAATGACTACCCGTTATCTCCGTTCTCAAGTTCTTGATCACTGTCAACTAAAGGATATGAATAATATTAGCTAACACAATTTTGTGTTTGCTTTGTTGTTTATGAAGTGCTACATGGAAGAAAATAAATTTAAAATGATTTGATGCATGATTTATGAAACATTATTTTATTAAACTGTTTATAATATTGGTAGTTTGTTTGAATATGCATTTTAAATTTTAATTCTACCCGAAGATAAATGTGAATTAGTGGAAATATTTTGTGTTTTCTATTATTGCTTTTTTTATTTATTTTTCTATTTTATTATTATTGTATTACTATTTTTTAACATTTTTGTTTTATCGTTATTATTTTTATTTATAATGTTTTTATAACATTTTCTTGGTAAACTCATACAGCTGGATGGTTCAAAGACGCAGCTAGGGATATAAAAGGTACAACGAAGGAATTAGCTTCTAATAATGCGTTTAGTAGCTTTCGGAGACAAAGTCAAGGTTATAATTAAACACGCTGTATATGGACGTTGTTTTGTAAATGTTGTCAATCTCTCATAATTGATGACTCGTTGTAAATGTGCAAGGTGTTATGAATTAATATTTATTTCTTTTTGCAACTCACTAGTACTCTACTGTAATTTTTATAGATATTCAACCACCAAAGCCTGCTGTTTCTCCTCAACTACCAGACAGTTTAGAACCACCACTGGGACCACAAATTGGACCAGAACAAGATTTACTGCGCTCATTGGTTATGGGGAAGTCAACGAGACTTAGTAAAATGGTTTCAGTTGAATCAGATAGATCGGACTACATCGGTGCCAGTAACAGCAGTGTCATCTCAAATACGAGAATAACCCATGAAGCAATCAGACCAATTGCACTGAAGGATCCCACACTGTTACATGAAACGAAAGACCATTCTCCAGATCACGAAATTACTGGTAACAATTCTAAATTTTTGTAACTATATCTTTACATTTTCCTATTGGATAAAATGAAATGCTAAAATTTCCAGATCCTGCGAGGTAAAATTAGTTACTTTAATGCATTTAATTCAGTAGAGAATTTAATAATTGGCTCTTAAGGTCTTTCTAGGCTTCCCGTTGTTATAATTAAATTGGTGGGCTAAAGGACATTATATCTCTATCTCAATTAATAATATTGTGAATGCGTTTATGTAATTGTAGTGCCTGTAATATTTAGTTTAAATTAATTTCACTAAATTTTAATTAAAATTACAAATGCGTTATTAAAAATAATACATATTTAAATATTGTTTAAATATTAATATAAAATCGACATCTCTTTTTATTTAAAACTTCACAAGCAACTAACAAATCCTACAATCATACTTCTATGAATTACTACATTGAAATTCAATCAGTTAAATTACTGATTATTCTAATGATCGTTTCCGCGTATTTTTGTCTCCTCAAATCTTTCAATTCAAATTCGAAGTCGTTGGAATTCATTCAGAAGAAATACAAAATCCTGATATCAAATGCTCGGTTATCAACGGGCAAACGAAGGAATACAATTATCAATCGTTAAAATCGTCTTATCTAATGTATTCACAATATATGCTTCGTTCTAATTTTGTGTTCCAACAATATTCCAGTAATATCATCCTATTTTTTCACTTTTCTCTAATTATTAAATATCAATAAAATTGTCACAATTGAATATATAATTAATAATAATAACAAGCCAGGTGTATAGAGATTGGGTTTTTCCGAGAAATCGAGAATTTTTTTCTAGACCATATTTTGTATACTAAAAATAAGATCACTAACTTATCTATGATTAATTTTATTAGAATTAGAAAATTAATATGATACTAGATCAATAATATTTCTGAAAATTATTTGTATCCAAAATTAATTAAGTAACGATAATTTAGTTCTTCTGCAAATATTTAAAGATTTTATTTTATATATATTACACATCAAATTATAATAAAAAACACAAATATCTAAATTAAGTTTCATTAAATTATGATTTACTTTTATTTTAATAACAAAATTAATCACAGTACAACAAGAATAATAGTGATTCCGACTTGCCTGTTGTGTAAACTATTTTAACAACATAATAAATTACATTTACTTTTGTAATTAATATGTACAAAATACTTAAATTTTGGATTTTTTGAAACAGAATTCTCGAAAGTCATGAAACGAGAACATTGTAATCCATCATTTCCTCGAGAATTCTTAGGAAGGGATTCCTCGAATCCAATCTCTATATGTATAGTGTGCTACAGACATTAACGAACATGCTAATTGCAAACAACCGAAATATATATTTTTTTCTTTGCACAATTTCGTAGAACAATCAATTTTTACATAATCTTGAAATAATTTTAAATCTATTAACAATTATGATTTAATATATAATCGAAATTAAACATTGAAAAGCTAATCATTAATATACAATGTGAGATGTGAGTATAATAATTTAAAATTTAATTAAAATAAGTAATTTTAAGATAGCTGAAATTATTAAATTTTGTATAATCTATAGTAAGTGGAAAGGACTCAGGGGCTTGCTGGTACTGTACCCCTCGCCACTTTGAAAATTTGACCTTAAATCGACTGTAAATTTATCCTTTAAAATAGCCTTGACCTCAAAATGACCTTGAAAAAAATTTCATTTAAATTAATCAAAGGAACAGTTTAAAGTAAAAAAGAACGTTAAGATAATGTTATGGAGTTAATTTGAACTGTTCAATGAAAAAGAACAAAACGTAAGAACACTCAATATTACATGAATGGGCTTGTGTGGTGAGAACTCAAGGTTATACAATATTCGGATCTATTTTACAAGAAACAGCATAGCATTAAAAGTGGGCATTTCTTTAAAGTTTTGACTTATAAGACGCTTAACAACAAAAGGGATAAAATTGTAAAGGTAGGTATTAATTTAAATAGTTAATTACTGCGTTACTTGGATGTTGTACAGGAAAAATTACTATCAATAATTACAAGAAGACCTTAAAATCCTTGCTATTTAGGAAACTTATGTTGAATGTGTAAGCAGTACCAAAGCCTGGATTAAATAACTTGATATTTGATGTTGTTTCTTAACATCGTTCTGTTTCCTCGCTCAAAAAGTCTAAATCCACTATTACATTTACGAATAGCGTATTTAAACCAATCGCAGTACAGTAATATTGCACACTGTTTTCATTGGATCGGATAAAAAAATCAGAATTTCAAGGCTAATTTCACATAAATTATTTTCTTCATTAAGATGTATGACATATTGACTTGTACTTTGCCGCTAGTGGCGCGGTATTCTATAGGCAAGTGGAACAATGTCATGGGCCCAGATGAATATTGTACAAACTAATTTCTGTATTAGGAATATAGATTTATAAATTTTGCGACATTTATACGGATCTAAATTGTAAGTATGGGGCATACTCAGCGTTGAACTGTTTATAATAACTGTCAAACGGAAAGTGATATGGTTGATTGATGATGTTAACAAGTGTATTAAATATTAAGTTTATACACGTTCTTTAATTTTTTCAGCATTGGTAAAGTTGAATTCAATAGGATATCGGATGAGGTGTGGGGATTCCATTATATCCAATAATTTATATGGGACCCCAGATTCAAATATGTCTAGGCCCATGATCTTATAATGGGTAATTGTTTGCGCCTAAATTAATAATATATTAAGGGTGCAGAGTATAAATAAATATATACATATAACTTAAAAGATGAATTACAATTCATGAAACTGGGCATGAAATTGTAATATATAACATTAAAACGGGTTTTTTGGTTGTCCAATGTTCATATTATTTACCCAATATTTTGTGAAATAGAATGAAGCTTTATAATAATTTTATTGTCTTTGTGAGTTCATCTGAATGGAATTAATTTCCATGAAATTATTGTTGAATTTCCATAATGATTTCACAATGAATTTCAGGACCGCTGTATGCAAAATGCAAATGGAGTGGCAAATACCGCTATCATTGTGGCAAGTTGGTTCCGGTTGAACGATTTGCCCAGAATGAAATAGACACAAAGATGTCACCACAACGATTATATTTGTTCGAGTACTTTATCAGCGATTTAGACAAATTACGCCATAGTCTTTGGGCAAATTTGCAATTCTGGGAAGATGTATTCCTGGATGCAGTGGCTCAAGAACGAGATATGGTTGGAATGGATCAAGGCACTGTGGAAATGATGAAACGATATTCTACTTTATCACGAGTAGAACGCAAGAGATTGCAACTGGATGAGGATCGGTTATTAAGTACTCTCCTTTTTAATTTGGCCGCTTTTATGTTGATGATGCGGATGGATGTCAATGACATCAGGAATAAAATTCGTCGCATTCTGGCGTCTTGTCATTTGGGTCTACATTACAGCCAACAGATCAATTGTTTATTGGACCAGTTGCATAAACTGGTATATTTTCATTTCCCCACCTGAAGATATCTCTATTTATTGATTTTAGCAAGCTAACGACATTGACCTCAAGCCTATGGTCAGTCGTCTCATGCAGAAAAAGTCATTCACTGTACATTGGGGTACTGAACGAAACGGAGATATTCTATTTTTTGAGGTGAGAACTTCATTATCCCAATCATTTCGATTTTTATTATCTTAATCTTTAATTTATCTGCATATGTCCTAATGTAATAATAACTTAGGAATCGATTTATTTATTAATATTATTTTTATTAATATTCATTGATTTTATTTTATTTATTACTTATTTTCTATATTTCATTTACATTATGCTGCTGCCAAGAAACCAGTGATGTCTAATAATATTGATCACGATTATTGGATTATTGTATGCATTATTTTGGTAAAAATCCATAACAGAGTAATTGTGGATAAGATAACATGGAGAATCAGTTAAATATTTCGAATCTCATTATATTTGATATTAATAGGTGTTCGACGATTGCATAATCCTTCGCAGTATTTCTGGAGCTATAGTAGACCGCTGGTGGTTTGAAAAAATCATACACTTTAGCTTCTGTCCAAAGACCAGAGTAGTTGTATTTTGGATGAAAGACGGGTCAAAAATCGCTCATAATAAGCTGTATACTAAAAAGGTATTTGGTGTGATAAATAGCCTTTATTATCTACAATACCAGTGCAAAGAACTCTATAACTGTGTCAAAGAAACAATGGAAAGAGCAGCTGCTAGAACGATGAGTGGAGGAGATCCATGTTTGTTTTGTTGATTTGGTTTCCAACTCTCTTGTAGATTCACAATATACGTTACATAATTTTTTATTTTCAGCACCGGAAATGGGCGGTGAATTCCCGATTAAAGATCGAAATACCGACGAGGAAGGTATTTTACAGGTTTGCATGGACGGTTTGTCAATCAACTTTCCCACAAAACAAGTAAGCGGGAAATTTGTTGTAAAATTTTAGAAACTGTTTTGCATGTAAGCATATGAGGTTGATGTTCACTTGTGTGTTTTTTCAGCACTTTGTTCCCATTGCACAAATCAGACGCTGCCTCACTCACAAGGCTAACATTTTCATCATAGAGATTATTGGTAAGTGTTGTCTCCTTTCTCTCCTCAGCGTAGAGTAAGCATTTAAATGGAATGTTCATTTACCTAAATTCTTTGACGTTTTTAATGCAACTAATTTATCATATTTATTATTTATTGTTATTATTATTTATTAATTATAATTATTAATATTATAATTATTTATTATTAGTTGTTAATTTTATTATTTATTATGATTATGATTATTATTATTATTATTATTATTATTATTATTATTATTATTATTATTATTATTATTATTATTATTATTATTATTATTATTATTATTAATTATTATTATTAATTATTATTATTAATTATTATTATTAATATTGTTATTAATTTTTATTTATTATTATTAATTATTATTAATATTATTATTATTTTTTATTATTTATTATTATCATTATTATTTTTATTTATTATTAATATTAATATTAATTATTAGCATTACTATAAAGACTTTTTTGTTTTTCACCTCTGATTTCTTTATAAGTGACATAATATTTTCTACAAAATTTGACTATTTATTATTTATTATTATTATGATAAGCTAAAAATCATCTGACAGAGATTTATAGAAAACCAACTGATACTGTTCTTTATACTTCCCCAGAAAGTTTTTTTGAAAATAGTGAAAGTATTGATTTATCGTCTTTATCCTCTACTTTTGAAACTGTAGTAAAGTGGTTATATATTTGTGATAAAGAATGGCTATTCGAAATCATTTTTATTAATGATGATAAAAGAGACTGTTGACAAATTGATTAAGAATTCTAATGATCCTTGTTTATAAGTTGACTAATGGGCTAGGGGTTGATGTAAATAATATCGAAAATGTATATATAAATGATGAGTTTAAATTTGTGTTGGTATGCCGTACTCAGAAGGTTTAACAACTTATAAGAAGATAAATAAGCAGTTGGGAAATTCCTTGTAAGGTAAGCAATATGTTCATTAATAAGTCAAAAACTCCGGTTGCATTGTGTTCTGATATCGTTTATAAAATTTGCATGTAATGGGTGTAATGCCACATACATTGGAGAGACTTCCGATCATTTCTGCACTCGAGTTCTTGGGTATTGTAGACTGAAGGGAGTTGCCAATATAGCGATCACAATATGCATGTCTTATTTCAATTTTATTAAAAATTTTTAATAAAACTTGATAACGTGTTATTTATGAAGCATTGTCGAAAAGGTCATTGGATCCAAACTTTTGTGAGCATGTATGTTTTGAATTTAAATTTTTTAAAATTTTAGGTTTAAAATGTTTTAAAGTTAAATTTTGACCAATCAAAAAGCAAAAAAAGTTAATTTAAATAAAAATCAGAAGGTATTTGGGCATTTGTCTCATTGCATGTAGTAGTTCCAAAAGAAACTGAAGAGGATTATTTAATAATCGAAACTTTTTACAACAATATAATTATTACTTCGCAGCAAGGGCTTATTTTGTTATTCACTTATCTCATATATTATTAAATGACATTATATTTTTTTAATAAATAAAAATATTATGTCATGTGAAAATAAAAAGAAATCAGTATCGGAAATCAAAAAAATCTTATAATCGTATTATTATTATTATTATTATTATTATTATTATTATATTAGTTTATAATTATATATATATATAAATTATTTTTTTTCTATTTTCTCCTTTTGCGATGTTGATATTTCCGACATCCACTCCACTGCCGCATGGGATTTCACAATAAGTTAGCCTTGACCTTGCATTGATATTGATAATGGAATGACTAAGTGCATGAAACATTATGTGTAGAATCACTATTGGAAATGGGGTTATTAGTTGAGTTGCATACAAAAAATGTTTTCTATTTGTTGTTTCAGTCTGAGTAACATAAATATGTCCACAATATTTGGTGCTGATCACTATTGATTATATGCTTGTTAAACTCGGTTCGTGTTCATTTCTCGGTAGCACGATTGGAAAATGAGACCCGTAGGAATTGTCTGTAAATAAATTTTGCATATATTCAACACTTAAATTGATAATCATTTAGCTGTAATTGTGGCCCCTTATTATTCTATTAGTCTATTAAAAATCAATTAGCATACACACTCATCAACATCCTTGGTTAATGCTACATTACAGTAATCCATTCACAAATTATTAGACTGCAGCATTTCTTTGTTTTAATTGCCTCATTTTGAATGTTTTTCAGCAACTTTATTATCCAGAAATTTGTTTTTTGTTGTTGTAAAATTAACATAGATACTCATTACAACTGCTATTAGAATGTCAATCAAATTTAGGACAAATGTTCATAACCGTTTATTACTTACATTATGCTGCTTTCAACTCGTTCTCATTCACCTTTTAACTTTTATATTTTTCCTTTCAGATCCTCAAACTAAAAAAATTCGTATGAAAAAGTATTACTCAGATCAGGTAAAGCGTTTCTTTTATTTATTTTTTCAACATCAAATGTTCGCTTATTTAGCAATTTTTTTAGTATAATAATAATAATAAATAGGAATAATTTTATTAATAATGATAAATTATAAAAAAATAATAGTAATATTAATAATAAAAAATTCTAATAAAAGTAATTAATTATAAATAGTGATAATAATAATTAAATATAATAAATAATAATAAATTAATAATAAAAAAAATTTAATAAAAATAATTAATAATAAATATTGATAATAATATTTTATTAAAATAAAAAATAATAACTAATAATATTTAATAATAATAATTAATAATAATTATAATAATTACAATGATAATTATAAAGTATTTTTTTCAATTTTCAGTATTTTTAATGGTTTGGTCAATATTTTACAATTGATTTGAACATATGTTGGTCTCGTATGAGACTAAATCGTGACAAAATTGAAACAAGAAGAAATATTAGTGAATAATGAACAATTATAATTATCACAAAACGAAAATATATTCTGAAGATTTATTTATCAAGAAATGAAGAAAAGAAGCGAAATCAATCAACTATTTGAATTATAATTTGTTGACATGAAAATTAGTATGAAGGTGCATGTTTTCATCAACTAATAATGGAAATAGTTATTCATTCAACTATGTAATAAAGAACAAAGGAACTCTAACAGAAAGGATGTTGCAATTAGGGATACTCTTTGCTTTATTTCTAGAAATGTGTGAAAATGAACCTTTCATTATAGGAACAGTTTAGATTAAAGATTTTGAATGATGCAGATCAAACAGAGTTGCTTATTACAGCTCAGAAACACTGGAAAAAATTTAAGTTGTACACTTGCCTGGCGCGAAGAAAAATCTGAGCGCCTCCTGCACAGTACTGATGAGATCCATTAGCTCGAAACTAGTATACTATAGGGAATTGCACTGGGTATCATATAATGCAGCGGTTTTCAACCTTTATTTTCATTGTACTACTGCAGAGCTTCTTAAACTTTTGTAATTCATTTATGATTGCGAGTTTCTTGACGACCCCATACAAATATAAAAGAAAAATAAATTTATATTTTTTTAAAATTCCTATAACATATTCTAATTCATAGTAAATGTTATTCAAGTTATTACAATACTCTTAATAGAAATGCAGGTATAAACAATCTTTCCGAACTAGAAGATTTTATGATATATTTATCTATGATAATTGTTATTTTATCTTTATAACAATAATTTTACAAGTTAAAAAACATTTTCTGTTAAATTGTATTTTTATCTCTCGCGACCCCAGAATTTTGCTACGCGACCCCAAATGGGGTTGCGACCCATAGTTTAAGAAGCCCTGTACTACTGTGTAAACAAACAAACCTCGACATCATAATCATAGATGTAGCGGCTTATAGCCTTATAGCGACATAGCCTACAAAGTTAAAAAATAATTATAACAGTATACTCCACTATTTCTTCCATATCATAGCAGCCGCCCATCAGAGCAGATCCCAACGCAGTTTTCCCAATTTAGTCCATTGGCTACAATAAAATCATTAACTTTCTAAATATTTTATTAGCAGTTGTCCGACCGGACAAAGACTCACAGAACAAAAATTCTTCCTCTACGGCCTGTTCATGTTCATATCTAACATACATAATCAATTGAGCAAAGTTTGTAACATCGGTATTCTCATCTAACTGAATCGCAAAAAATTTGCTTTGCTGGATCCTTTGAATAAGGGTATTTTTTTACTTCAGATGCTAAATCTTGAACGCGTCGTGAAACAGTATTATCTGACAATGGAACAACGTCAAGCTTTTTTGCAGCATTTGATCCCAGAGACAAGCCACAATATCTTTAGCGGCAGATAATATTATATTCTCTCTAATCGTGTGCGATTTACCTGTTTGTGCAATTCGTAAATAGACCAAATAAGATGCTTCTAGTGCCTGTGAGCTAACTGCAGTAAACGAATTTAAATTTGTTTTACTTTGCTGCATTTCCATGTTTTTGGTTTAAAAAAATCAAGTGTCTTATCATTTAAACAGAAGATGTTTAGTATGGATATCGCGCTGAAGTAGAGAAGGTTTCATTGAATGATTTGACAGTTTTTCGCTGCAGATGGCACATTGAGGTGTGGGTTCATTTTTATCACGACACCATGTAAATCCAAAGGATAGGTAACTATCGTCATAACGTCTAACAATCTTACGTTGTTTACGAGTGTCATCACCCTCGGCATTCTGGCATCTGGAATATAAGTTTCGGCAGACTCGGTGCTAACCGTTGCTTGGACAGGCTCTTGCTTTCTTTTAAGTGTTTGTTGTTTCAACCATTGATCCATTGTGGGTTTTAAAATCGTTATAATAAGTAATAATCATTATTAAATAATGTATCAATGTATTATATAATTATAGTAATGTAGTTGTGCATAATAATATAAGTATATAATTATTTGTATAGTTTTATTTCTATTATAGTAATTATACGCAATTAAAGTCGAGACGTTGTAAAACAATACATTATTAACATAGATTATTTTTATGCTATGTTATTAATGACATCATGTGACGTTTCAACATAGAATAACTAATCAAAAAAGAATGACGTGTTAAGACAAAGTTTTGAAAATTAAAAAACAACACGTTTGGTGGACGGTTATAATCTGTTAAATTAATATGTAATTTACAATTTATTAATTATTATTTATTTTTTCGCGTACCACTTAGCGACTTTTGTATCGTATATTGTTTGATTAGAATCAGATATTAGTGAATAATAATAATAATAATAATTTGTAATAAAATACAATAACAATAGAATATTTTTGTTATTTCTGAATTGTTTATGAGAAATTACCCTTATATTCTGACACGAGAAATTATTCATTCTTCTGTTGAGAAAGAGAACACCACATTAAAATAGAATTTGAAGAGTTTACTAAAAAATTTCATGAGGTTTGAAACACAACAATAAAAGGCCGATAAACAAGTAATTTTCCGAATTTTAATTTTGAAAAAAGGGTCAAGATAGATTAGATAACAGGAAATACTATATCATGGATGGTGTTTTTTATATGCAGTGGAGAGGAAGAAAAGCACAAAAAAGTATTAAAACATAAAATCGTTAATTAATTAATTAAAAAAAACTAAAGTTCGTAAACAATGGGAAAACAAACGAACTGGAAACTGGGCAATCATTACTGTGACAATATGAATAATGGAGTAAGTGGAAAAAATAATATACTAAGGAACGCTATAGTACAAAAATTCATTATTTCTTTTTACTATCAGAAAATGCAATGAAACCGAAAACCGAAGATTTTCAAGGAATTGCCAAAATCGTAAACAATCAATCGGTCCAAAATAAAAACGAAAAATTTAAGAGTGAAATTAAAGGAATCAACATTTAACGGATTGAAGGAAGATATATAATTATATCCACTTTGGGGGTTCTGTTTATTGTTTTCAAAAACAGAGTAACCGATCTCAATTTAAAAAAAACCGCTCACTTCGAATAAATTTATAAATTTTGTTGAAAAATGTATTATTTGCAGGCGAGCAACATCACCTATTCCGTCTTGTGCCTGTTCTCGTATCTTGCAGCCAGTCTCCACGCTAGTCCTTCTCCTAGTGCTTCTATTTGTTCTGATATAGACAAAATGTTGTCCAACTCCTCAAATCCTCACAGAATGCCCAGTGAAGATAGTTTAGTAGCTCCAACACATTCAATTATCACTTCGTCCTAATCAATGGATGACATCGTAGTGTCGTATTTATTTTCTCCTTTCGCAATTACTATATATTATTATTAGCTGAGCATTCCTGTGTATTCATTTTGAGTAACTGTGATATTTAATCTGTCAGTGATATACTTTATCATCCGGTTAAATTTATTCTATGGATCATCATTAGTCATTTGTACTTTTATTTGATGGATGTACTTTTATTATTATTAATAATTATTATTATTATCATTATCATTATCATCGACATGCTTTGGGCTATTGTGAGCATTTAATGATAAACAAATATTTTCCTAATGACACCATTGTGAGCAGGTATTGACAGTTATAGTAGCTATGATTTAATTAATAGATATTTTGAAATGAATTGTTGACGTTATGCTTTGTTGGATTTGCTTGGAAACTTAGAATTTATAAACAATTTAACCTAAGCTGAAACGTTCCTCGGATATTGGCAGGTCAAAATATATGTTATTCGTGGCTCCATCTATTCGAATGCGGATATCAGCTAGTTAGTACCGTTAATGCTGCAATTCTTATGTGTGGTATTGACATTGGATGCCAATAATGTATAATGCTCATTGTTGATTGGTATATTATATTTGTTTCATCATCTAGTTTTATTTGCATTTGTAATGTTTTGAAGGTTTTAATTTTCTTTTAGTTTTAATTTCTATTCAAATGTTATTTATTCTGTTTGAAATTCTTCATTTATCAGATATAGATTTGCTATGCATTTTATTTATGTACATTTACTTCTGGATAAACCGAATAAGAACATTAAGAAAATTAGTCTGAAAATTCGTAATGGCGGATTATTTTAGACAATTAATCAAAAAGTGATAATAAAATATAAATATAAATGACATACATAAGCCAATAATACATAAGCTAACTAATAGTGATAGTTGTTTATGAGGCACGATGGCACAATAATGATGTAGCGGCTAACCAAATTAAAAAATAACTGGTCAAAAATAATTAAAATCACGCTGCCACATAATGTGTCAGAGGGAATGCCACAGTGACCTAAGGAACTAAAATACCAATTATTTCCAGTTTACTTTAAAACTACTTTCCATAAGATAGAACATTTTGTTGACTATTTAATGCAGCGATGCGCAAAACTCTAGAGGGGTCTGAAAAAAATTGTTTTATCATTTTGAAATATCTAATAAAAATCTTTTTTTGTATAACTATATTTATATTATTTGATATGTAAGTTTTTACATATAATATAAATTTTTAAACCTACGATGTCTTAAGCCTTAATAACCTAGAGTTTTAATTTTGATACCAATCTTTTAAACCTAATGTTCACATTACTATTGGTTTTTTTTATAGGTTGGCTGTTCGTATTTTACTGTTGTATAATATTCTTTCCAACGAAATTAAAAAAAAACAAATGTCATTATTGTTTTATTTTATCTATGACATATTACTTGCGCGGCAAAGTGAACAAGTAAACACATTTTACTAAAAGTTTTGTTGAATACAAATTTGATATATTTTCTTTTTCTGAAGAATATAAATACTTTTGAGGTAAGTGAATATATTATTTTCGCTATGATATAATTAGTTTTTGCGAGTGCATGTTTTACTTGAAGAAACTAGTGCTATTTTTCTGAGTATCAATTTTGATACTTCAGTCATTCCGCCCTACATAAAACCTACCTACTAATTCTTTAGCTATAAAAACTTTTTGAACTTCCGTTTCATTATTTTTTTTACTGGTGGGTTACTGGGCGCTATTGTTTGTTTAAATTACGTTGTGGTTACCCGGTAACGTCATATAAATATTCATTGGTTGCCACTCGGCATCCGTTGCTAGGCAACGTTAGAACTGTGTTCGAGTGGGTAGATCGTCCGCAAAAAGTGAGCGCTGTTACTAATCCTATAATTGCCCGAACTATCTCTGGGTTCAACGAGATGTCGATAGAAGACCCGTGCTCGCTTTCGGTTTTTAGGTCCCTTATACCAATAGTCTCATCATTCGCATTTATCACGTACTTTAACTGATAATTCCCTAACGATAAACATATATTTTATAAAAACAACAACACCCGCTGACACAAGTTGACATGCAAATTTTAACAGAAAACTCAATTTGATTCTCTTGTTACGTTTGGTTCGATATCCGAGCGGCTCGGCGTTTCGCTCGCTCCTTACGTCCGGGTCGATAGCTGTTAGTTTTTGGCGTGGCTTGCGGAGTCGCTACCGTCTCTCGGTAAGCCAGTTGAGCAGGGGCAAAGATGAGGGGATATGTTACTGATGCCCCTTTTTGACAGGCCGATAATGCGACCTCCAGTCCCCTTATCTGCGTTCTGAGGCTCTGATTTAACTGTTTCTCGTCTGCCCATCCCTTTTGCGCTGCTGTAAGCCTTTGATACATTAACTTGACCTTCTTTGGGTCCACCCATGTGGCTTTTGTCTGCTGAATCTTGCGGGACAGCTGGACAATTTGATCGTAAAAGTTTTTATTAGTTTTCCGTGCGTGCGCTAATTCCGTCTGTAATATTTGCAGGGGTTCCATTTCTGTAATAACGAAAGTTAATTTTTGGACTACAAGTCTTAAATTGTTAGATTTCATTAAGCAAACAATTATATTGTAGAATAAATAAAAATTTATAAGAGGGAGAACAATTATGAACGACAGTAAATCATTTATTTAACATGTATTTAGAATGTATTCATCATAGTCAGCTTATTGGTGTCCTTCTGAGGTCCCCAGAGCATCAAAGCGCTCCCGATAGACGAATACCGGCCGCTTCGTGTTCCGGATACGGCTGGCACGGGGCATTGGATGAGCATCTCCGCGAGCTTTTATACTGTTGTCAGCGTGACCAATCATAGGGCTATGTGGCGGCGTATATTCCTCGGTATAAACAATCATACCGGCCGCTATATCTTCCTCCACGTTCCTAAGATATAGCCTGGCCCTTGCTATTTGTATGTTGAGATGGCTTTGGTCATCTTTGAGTCGAGAGAGGAGGGACCGAGCCTGCGCGTGTATTTCCTGGGCCGGGGTTCGGCTGCATCCTCGTTTTACCGATGCGTACGATAACTCATCTCTTTCCATGGATCGTGCAGCGTCCCGTTTGGATCCTCTCGGTTGGGGCATGGAGCCGTATTTGCTCTGCCAGACTCGCTGCCATGCTTGTCGCCATTGGTCGGCAACCTGTGTGGGAACTTGGACAAAGGCTCTTGGTGCATCTACAATATGATGGTTTTAGTCATTTAAATCGTTGGGCTATCTAATTGGTGTTAAATTAGGGGAGATAACTAAATTAATTTATCTATCATATGCCGATGGTTGGCCAAGTTGTCTCCAACCGATGGTCCTGTTGTTCGTTTCCCTTGCAGTGCATTCAGGCTAACGAATTGGTTATCCCCTATACTCTACGTAATGAATTTACTTCTTCCCGAGCTGGATGCTGCTCTGCCGTTCCTTGAGCATTTAGTAATAAAGCTTTATGTTTATGAGTATCGCAGTGGAGGTACTTCAAAAATATTATCACTTTGTCCGGCCAAATTTATAATTCGTTATCAGACCTTAGCCCTAGTGTTCGTAAGTAGGTTCTGCAAAACTAATTGTTAATAAATTTAAATCTACCCTTGGTGTTAATGTCTATGCGTGGATTAAAT
This sequence comes from Schmidtea mediterranea, assembly GCA_022537955.1. Lineage (NCBI taxonomy): Eukaryota > Metazoa > Platyhelminthes > Tricladida > Dugesiidae > Schmidtea > Schmidtea mediterranea. The sequence continues at coordinate 40,528,521 of CM039681.1, forward strand.
AACTTCCTCTAAGACGATAGCGGATGAATCGAGGTACCACCGATAAGAGCCTCCATGACAATGATCAAGAATCAAAATAATGGGTATGAATTTAATTGATAACGAAAGGGGTGTACAGTATTGAGAAGATCGTCATGATAAAAGTTCTCGACCTTTGGTATGGATTAGATTAGAGAAATACTAAGTTTTAATTAATTCAATATATTTTATACTTAATTATTATTTTACATGGGAGTAAAAGAAACTAGAATAACAAAACTAGTATTATCCGAAATAAACTTTACCCTTAATTACTTTACATGGAAATAAAAGAAATTAGAATGATAAACTAATATTATCTGAAAATTATTTTATACTTAATTACGTCACACAGAAAATTACTAGAACATGAGTCCGCATTAAAGTTTTTGTTAAAACGCATTTGCTAATAGAATTGTTTACTTCAAAGGTTTAAGTAAGTTGAAAAGACAATCAAAATATTCAGTTACCTTTACGGGGAATGAAATCCAACAGAAATCCTACCATTTAATTATCTACACATCGTAAGTCTAACGGTGGTTTGTTCATTCCGCTATCCTCCAGATTTCGTGGATTTATAATTTACTATAATACATCTAATCACAAAACACAAATAAATTATATTTAACGAGGAAGAACTTAGAAATTGGATACTGGACAAGTTCCTATTTGATGTCATAAAAACTGTCATCGGTTGGGCATGAGGATTTGCATGGTGATTAATACAAAAGGAGTTATTGGAACAAACAAATTAATTTTGTGGTTTTTCCAATGGTTTTCTTAGGTCCTAGTTCAGTTGGGAGTGGGATTGAACCGGATTTGGAACTAATTTTCCTTCCTAATGCTCGGACAGCATGATTATAATTTGATTAATAAAATAAAAAAAATCCTAATGGTGGGTTACAGGGTTTCGTTATTTGTTTAAATTATCCTGTGGTCGCCCCCGTAAAGCCATACAAAAAGATGCTAGCTGCCACTTGGCACCCGTTGCTAGGCAACGTTGGTAATGTGTTCAAGTGGTGGATTGCCCGCAAAAATTGAGTGTTATTGCTAATACTATAATTGCTCGGACAATCCTCGGGTTCACGAGCTGTCGGTAGAAGACCTATGCTCGCTTTTAATCATTTGGTCTCCTTGCGTTTACATTTCTATCGTCTATCTAGCTGTTTTACTGGCGTTAGTTTGAGAAAACAAAAAATAAATGGTGGTTTTTATTTAACCCTTCATAACGTATTTCAAAACCTTACGAGGACATAAATACAATATGAGATAAGCGGAATTACAATATAACTAAATGATGGTTTATTTATCTATTAAATACACTGGTTAGAAGATCGAGCGGCTCGGCGCTTAGCCCGCTCCTTACGTCCAGGTCTTCGACTAGTTGTTGAGGGAGTTATTGGAGTAGGGGTCTCGACAGTGATTGGCGTTGTAGATGAGGTCGGATTCGCTTCACGATATGCTAATTGAGCCGGGGCAAAGACTAGAGGGTAGGTTACCGCTGCTCCCTCTTGACAGGCGGACAACGCTACCTCTAGCCCCCTGATTTGAGTCTTCAGGCCTTTCACTAATTGTCTTTCTTCGGCCCACCCCTTCTGGGCCGCAGCTAGTTTTTGATATAATGGCTTGACTCTCGTGGGGTTTATCCATGTCGCCTTGATTTGTTGCGTTTCCCGGACCATCTGTACGAGTTGGTCGTGAAGATCCTTATTTGTCTGTCGTGCTCGGGTTAATTCATTTTGCAGTAACTTTACGGGATCCATCTCTAAAATAGTAAGGGTTGAATTTGATGACAATTAATACAAAGCTGAGCAATTTTACTTAAACATATTTAGGAAATGAGAACTACAATAATGATAAAAAGAAGAGACAGAAGAAATTTTGTTTAAAATCGATCATAATGTTACTATAACAACGATAAAATGTTCAAATCAATAAGGTCTATTCTTCTGCGAGGAATCGTTTGATCCCCTCTTCAGGAGAATATCCCGGGATCACGAATACCGGTCGCTTGAGATTTCGGATGGGTCGTGGAGAGGTCGGGTAATTGCTAGCCAGTCGTCCAGCCGCCATGTCATCTCTGACATTGGCCAGGTATTCTGTGGCCCGTGCTACATCAGCCTCGACTTGTCGCTGATGCTGTAGAAGGCCTTCCAGAAGTTCTTGGGCCTGCATTAGAATGTCTCGTGACGGATTGGGTTCGTCAGCCGTCTTCCGGAACCGTTTCATGAATTCCTCCGGCGATATTTCCTCTGGTTGGTTGTCTTCAGGCACATCAGGGTATCGCTCTAGATATACCCGATGCCATGCCTGCCTCCATTGTTCCACGATGTGAGCGGGCATATCAATCATAGCTCCAGTATGTCCTGAATGGAAAATATGTTTTTACTCAGTATCTCTACTGACATTTTGATGGGGACGGTGATCTAATGGTTCGCAAAAAAAAATGCAATCGCTCTCGTCATGTAAAAGAAAAACTCGCTAGCTTGATCTTAAATGCGTTACCGTTCATGGGACGTTGGACGTATTTTATGAGTACTGTGTCTGGTATTTCATGTATTCTCGTGTCGTAAGGGTGCGTTAAGCCAAAATATCTTTGGTGCGCTGCAGAATAATATTACAGTTTATTCATGGTTGCGTTTACTTTCGTATATGACGGTTTATCAATAGCGTTAGAATTATAATATGTAACAGTTAATTTACCAAGTGTACTAAATAAAACAAAATGAATGAACAATTCTATAATGACATCAACCTAAATATATGTTTAAATAAAAACAAAATAAAATGAATGACTAGTGTTACTATAACAATTTATCAAGAATATTCTTTAGTTAGTTATTAGCTTTTCGGCAGGAACCAAGTTTCATAGGTTATCTTTGATAAACGTTGTTTTGGTAATCACGTAAGATAGGAAGATTTTCCATTTGTTATTTCATTACTTGAACTTACGACCGTGATACAGTCTTCTAGATATCTATGGGATTGGTTATTGGTAGGTATTTGATAGATTCATCGAACAAGAATGGTAAGTTGTTGGCGACTTCAAATGTAATCAAGATAGGATCGCCATTTAACGATTTTAAATCAATTAGTTGTAGCACGGTAGATCCATAACGGTCAGCTAAGGTATATGGTCCAACTTGTCATGGTTAGTGAGGGAGTGGTTGGATTCGGGGTTCATCTGGATAAGAATCTTAATATGTTTCGTCAGGTCTGACTTGATGATTTTGGGGGTCGTTCCTATAACTCGAATGTGTATGTAAAGTCATGATAATAGTAATTAATTAGAATTTACCTAAAGGATCTTCCGTAATGTTCGAGTATTCGAGCTCTAACTCCTCGTCGAAAATATTTGTTGAATTCATGGTTTTGTGAATTGTGAAAAATGGAGAAACGATGTGATTCAGTTATTGACGATACATATAGTGTAGATTGATGAATTAAAGTTAGGCGACAGGAAATGAATGCCAATTATGATTCGATTATTATGGCGAATTGCCGGAAATGTCAACGGTTTGTTTATTTACCATACCATTTATAATCCATTATATTTATTTTAGGCGGATGGATTTGTTTATCCGGTCGGTTCGAATCTGGTGAAGTTCATTATATGAATTTTCGTATTCGCATGGTCGTGAATTTTCAAGTGAGTGATATATTTTATTATATTTGAATATTTTCTAACTTCGTTGTTTAAGGAACAATATCTACATCGTGGTTTCTAATTGGACTCTATTGTGGAACTTTTGTGTCTGGGAACTATATTTTGGGAATTTTCTCGTCATTCTTGGGGAAGTCGGGTCACAATGGTCGAAAAATCAGTAATAAGTATTTCTCACTGTTCGATGTTTGGGTAGTGTTAACAATTTATTTTTGTTCATGTCGTATTGATATTTAGGGTTGCTTAATTTTTCATGGCTAGATATTAATCTTTACATTTTTAGGGTTCGGTTTTATTGTCGCAAATTCACTGGGATGATTTTTCAATGAAACGTTATCAATGCTGAATTCTCCACAACTCTTATTATCGCTTCGCTCAATTCCTCGATGATGATTTTTAATGTTGTGCGTGGTGAGAGGTGATCATTAAACAACGGTTTTTCATTTACTTGTTTTTATTTTTATTTTTGTTAATCAATAAACTCCTTAAATTATTTTATTTCAAACTGGTTAATTGTTATAATTTTTAGTCGATGGCTTATTTAGCTAAATAAATGATATAATTTTTCAATTTATTTGGTCAACTATTTTATTCGATCGATGACTCTACTCCCTGATCAACAAGTCAAAGTTCTTCTTTCACTCAATGGATTTGTTGGATTTCTTATTGACGCACTTTTATTCAAGGGGATTTGATGTTCATCGGGGAATCACTTGGTTCCACTTACAACTCTTTATTTCACTCTACGAACTTACGATAGCCGCAAATTCACATTGATTGGTTACATCAAGGAGGACTTTGTTTGTTGATCAAGAAATTGCATCGATTCTATTTAGTAACTATTTTATTTAATGGAATTTAATGAATAAGATAATCATTGCTACTTGATAATTATTTTACCGGTAATTCATAATTTATAAACTACTTATTTTTACTCAAATATTTATCTTTACGGTATAATAATTTAATGAGTTGAATTTTCTTTACTTTAAGTAATAGTTACTTTAATTAAAATCAATGAATAATTTATTAATGATTTCTATCAATTTATTTGACTCGTAAATTTAATTTAGTTCGGAATATTAATTCGAATTAGTTATAACAACGATTTCCATTTAATTTAATCCCAGTTCCATTCCCCTTTAATAAGCCTTAAGCGCATTTTGTGTTTCCATTATATTTACTGAGTGCCCACTGGACTACTCGGTGTGATGATTTTGAGCCGTGTGTAGTATAAATTTAGGTCGATTTTACAGAATTGAGAAACGAGGAAGCAGCCAGAGACTCCTCCCTTATTTCTCGCTTCAGCTATGGGGATAAATATTGACGTTCCAACCCTGCGTTCCGCACGCCGGGCCTTCACGGGCACAGATCATTGGCGATATTCCACGCGCTTACACGAATCTGATTTGTGTGTAGATTTTATTTACTTGCGTTATGTGTCGGCTGTGGGCCGGAAAAATTTCGACAGTTTAATTTATGAAATATATATATATAAAACAATTTATGAATAATAATGTTGGGTTTTGGATTATTTCAAGTCGGTTCTCTCTGACTCCTGGTGTTCTTTAAATTAAAACAATGAACGACCCAACGTATATTGAAACAACAGGTTTAGAATTTATTATCACGCTACAATGACCAATCAAAGTTTATACGATTCTCTGCTCGGCGTTGATGCTTTGCAAACAAACAATATTCACCTTTTGATCCTTTAGTTCTGTTGACTCTCGTTTTCCTCGGTTTCTGTTTGGTTTGATCCCTTTTCGCCTTTCCGTAGTCTTAATTATATTTCTTCTTTTCCCTACTTCCCTAATTCGTTTACCACTTTTCCTACAGTCTGATTCTTCGAACCCTAGCTGAGGCAGAATGCCGATTTTCTCTGATTTTCCCTTTGCTTATATACTCCTCGAAATCAGGATGACAAATGGTTATTGCCGAGCCAATCTTTCGTTTGACATTTTCTCCTACGTGTTTGCTTCGGCTGTCATCCATAATGGTCCAACAAATCCAGATAATTAATGGCCCTACCGGTCTTCCTACGCGCGCTATCTTCTCCTTACTCTTTTCCCATTAATCATTGTGTCAAGCTAATGGGCCCAAATCTTCCTTTTGTTTGCCTTTCTTCTTGTTTACCCAGCTCGGGTTTCCTTCATCTCTCGGGTTCTCCATTGGCTCGGGTTTCCCATTAGCTCGGGTTTTCCATTAGCCAATTAATTAATTAATTAACGTTTTCTGTTTTCATACATTTGAATGTTTTTCAACCCTTTCTAACCCTTTTCTGATAAATCCCTAACCGTCATCTTGTTGACCATTAGCTAATCTATAACTGTCCCGTTTTTCCCATTCGATTTCGATGATTTTTCCATTTATTGATTTTTCTCGGATTTCCGGATTCTCGCCTTTCATAATTGCTTTTTGCATTTTCTAATACTGTTTCCATCGCACTTTCCTTTACTATTAATTCTGTGCACGATCCCGCTTTTATTTGCCTTTTTTCTTCGCTTACTTTCCATTTGAATTATTCTCCTAAATTTTATTTAAATTTTTAATTTTAATTTACAGACCTCAACATATCTCCCCCCTTAAAAAATATTTTCGTCCTCGAAATCTATGTTTTGCTGTGATTATGTATTATTATTATTATTAATATTACCCTTATTATTATTATTACTATTTATCCGAATTATTACTTCAAAAAATATTCCCCAAACAAATATTTCCCCAATATCTTCAGGTAATTTATAGTAAATCAAATAAATTGCAATAATCGACTTTCAAAATTCATTTTCCAAAAGACCTATTAATTTCCCATTTGCATTTGCTTAAGTATCTCATCATCTCTGTTTCCTTTGAATAACTTTGCACATAAAATTATGGCTCTCTTTAGTTCGCTTTGGGTTAGTGACATCACACTGAGTTCTGCGATCCATCGTTTCAACTGGGAGTTGTCAGTTTCCATTTTCTCAAGCAATTTTTCAACTCGGGCTAACAGTACAGTCGGATTCTCATCTGATGCGATCTTTCGCACTTTCGGGGCAGGTTTTCCCTCACCTTCTGACACGGTTCCAATTATCATATGAGATTCAGTTTCTTCATCTGATTCGAATTTAGCCACTAGTTTGTTCAGCTTCTGTCGCATTTCTCGAAATTCCTTTTCCATTTTGTCTTGAAATTCCTCTCTCTGAGCATATGTCATGTTACTGGTGTTTGGCATATCTTCTTGGAATCTGATTGATTTCTTTAAAATAGGTCTGCTGAATCTCTCTGAGTTCCTTGGGCATGATCGCGCCATGTGGCCGTATCCCTTGCACGAATGACATTGTATCTGTCCATTTGTATTCACTTTGTCCCTTTGTGGTGAAGGTGACGCTGACGATGATTTTGATCTGGTAAAACAGTTTCTGCTAATATGCCCTTTCTTTCCGCATCGATAGCATTCGACATCACTGCTGATCCTTTTGTTTTCTGTGAATCTCTTGTTGGGGCTGGGATTTTTCCCATATTTGAACCAACATTGATTTGAGTAGTGTCCAGACTTTTTGCAATGTTCGCATTGAGGATTATTTACCTGTCCATTTGATTGTACACTCATCGCTGATCTACCGGCTTGAAATCTAGTATTTGGTCTTAAAATTGGACTACTGATTTGATTTATTTTCTTTTCATCCCATGGTGCTCTCACAGGCGTAATTGACCGCTCTCGTCTCTCCACATTAACTCCAAAAGCATCTGATCTTTTTGCACTTTTTAAATTCAGCTCTATCTTCATGGCTTTCTTCACGAGCTCATCAAAATTGGAAAAATCCACATAACATAGGGCCTTTTTGATTTCGGAGTGGACTCCGGTTATAAACTGATCTTCTAACAGCTCTTTAACCTGCTTGGCCATATCTGCTTGATCGGGTTTGACTTCGAAGGCTTTATCTGCTAAAGTGGTCAGATGATAAGCAAACTCACTGACCGATTCATCTGGACCTTGAACTCGATTATAAAATTTCTGTCGCATGATTCTTTTGATATCTCCACCAACCAGTTTCAGTGCCATTGCATCCTTCAATTTTGTCCAATCATTGCCAACATTTCGTTTGTCGACTTGCTGCCAGGCTTCTCTTGCCGCACCCTTCAGATAGAGTGGGAATCTCTGAACCATAATGGCTTGTGTCCATCCATATGCTGAGGCGTACATATAATAATCTCCCATGAAATCTGCAAATTCAACAGGGTCTCCCCCATATTGATTGACGGGTAATTTCTGACAACTTGCGAAATCAATCATCTCTCTATTGAGAGGCATAACAGCATTATCATTTGCCATTTGGACTTGTTTCTGACTTCTGAGGTTGTATCGGTTCACTTTGAGCTAAACTTCAAGCGTTAAACAATAATTTAAAATTACTTTTCAACTTCTTTTAAATCTCCCAATAATAGCCTTTTATGATCTCGTTAACACTATTTTCAAACTTCTAAGCCGACTTTCACTCACGTCAGTACTAATTCTTTTTATAATTCCTTTTTCACTAGCTTCCAATAACTTCCCTCCGACTTTCAATCACGTCGGTACTATTTTTTTCAATAATTATTTTTCCACTAACTTTCAATAATTTTCCGCCGACTTGCGATCACGTCGGTACTATTTTTTTCAATAATTATTTTTCCACTACTTTCAATAATTTTCCGCCGACTTGCGATCACGTCGGTACTATTTTTTTCAATAATTATTTTTTTCACTAACTTTCAATAATTTTCCGCCGACTTTCAATCACGTCGGGCTCACCAGAATATATGTTGGGTTTTGGATTATTTCAAGTCGGTTCTCTCTGACTCCTGGTGTTCTTTAAATTAAAACAATGAACGACCCAACGTATATTGAAACAACAGGTTTAGAATTTATTATCACGCTACAATGACCAATCAAAGTTTATACGATTCTCTGCTCGGCGTTGATGCTTTGCAAACAAACAATATTCACCTTTTGATCCTTTAGTTCTGTTGACTCTCGTTTTCCTCGGTTTCTGTTTGGTTTGATCCCTTTTCGCCTTTCCGTAGTCTTAATTATATTTCTTCTTTTCCCTACTTCCCTAATTCGTTTACCACTTTTCCTACAGTCTGATTCTTCGAACCCTAGCTGAGGCAGAATGCCGATTTTCTCTGATTTTCCCTTTGCTTATATACTCCTCGAAATCAGGATGACAAATGGTTATTGCCGAGCCAATCTTTCGTTTGACATTTTCTCCTACGTGTTTGCTTCGGCTGTCATCCATAATGGTCCAACAAATCCAGATAATTAATGGCCCTACCGGTCTTCCTACGCGCGCTATCTTCTCCTTACTCTTTTCCCATTAATCATTGTGTCAAGCTAATGGGCCCAAATCTTCCTTTTGTTTGCCTTTCTTCTTGTTTACCCAGCTCGGGTTTCCTTCATCTCTCGGGTTCTCCATTGGCTCGGGTTTCCCATTAGCTCGGGTTTTCCATTAGCCAATTAATTAATTAATTAACGTTTTCTGTTTTCATACATTTGAATGTTTTTCAACCCTTTCTAACCCTTTTCTGATAAATCCCTAACCGTCATCTTGTTGACCATTAGCTAATCTATAACTGTCCCGTTTTTCCCATTCGATTTCGATGATTTTTCCATTTATTGATTTTTCTCGGATTTCCGGATTCTCGCCTTTCATAATTGCTTTTTGCATTTTCTAATACTGTTTCCATCGCACTTTCCTTTACTATTAATTCTGTGCACGATCCCGCTTTTATTTGCCTTTTTTCTTCGCTTACTTTCCATTTGAATTATTCTCCTAAATTTTATTTAAATTTTTAATTTTAATTTACAGACCTCAACAATAATATTTATTAATTATAAAACAAAAATAACATGTTACCATTCCAATCCATAAAATATCGTAAATTCACATATCATAACATAAAACCAAAATACCTCTCTCCCCACGTCGACGCCGAGCAGAGCTCTACTGAGATGCAATGAACGTGACGTGGAAAGAGGGTTCCACCATAAATATTTCTCACCTAAAAATCCTGAAAGTAAAATTTCTAAATAGAATTGAACAATTTCAAATAGTTGAAAAGTAGATTTCAAAATGGTTAGTTTCGAAAAATGGTTTTAAACAATTTTCAAAAATGGTTTTTTCAACTTGAAAAATGGTTAAGTTAAATGTGAAAATGGATCAGTATATATACTTAATTTTCTCGCATGTGAAATTTGATGCAGTAAAACAAAATTCGACCTTGTTATTTTCTAGCAAATTCTATTATTTAATTTTATTGTTTCTTGATTTATTTTTATAATTTTTTATTTAAGATTTTTATTGAATTATTACTAATTCAAATTTTTCGATTTAAATTTCATTTTAATGAACTTTTATTAATTTTTTCAATTTTGTCGAATTTGTTGCGTTTTCTTGTTATATTTGTGTAGGTATCGTGCGAATCTTGGTGCGTTTTGTTATTATTTAATTTATTTTTATGTTTATTAATTTATATTTAATTCTCTTATTTTCTCATATTTTATATGGTTTAATTGGTGTTTCCGGGTTTATTTAAATCTGCATGTTATGTTTGCATGTGTGTTTCTGATCCATTTAAACATTTCTCAAGGCCGTTTACGTTCTGGCCCAACACTAATATTTACTCGTCGGGAAAAATCTGCGATATCTGTGACATTGGATTCCGGGTATTCGTCGTGGGTCTGTGGTAATTGATGGTTCCGCCTAAACATGATTTTAGTTTTATAATTGGTAGATTATTATCGGCAGGTTTTATATTGGAGTGTGTGCAGGTGGAGGTAGGAATTTGTAGTTGCACACACCCTGGGTGGGTGTGTAATTCTCTCTCTAATATGACAGTATCAATTCAGAACACGCCGAACACCGACTCGGTGAACCAGTTCACCCTGACCTTTCACGGAAATGTCATATTTCCACGATTTTTTGGATGCGTCTACAATTTGGGATTTTTACTACCTTCTACTGCTGATCAAATGGTTGATTTATCGGAAAATTTTTGGAATTTAGTTCTCTCCAAAAGTCTAGTAAGTTATGTCGCCCCTATTTTTCGTAAGTTTAATTATGCTTAGGTGATCATGCTGAGGCTGGAAAATTTTCAATGGACCGATTTCCTTTGGGCAAGGACGTTAACAAGTTCGGATGGGTGTATCTAGTGGATTTGGTCAGATTTTATTGTGGGTCTCCTCGCCACTTCCGTCGGCAATTGCCAGAGTAAACCTATTGTGGTCCAGGACGTTTTTCTTTGGGTTATCTACTCAACCCAGTGATAGGTGGTTAATTTGCCGATGTGGGAAAAATTTCATCAGGTTTTGGGTTTCATTATTTATGATATCTCTAATTGATATCGATTAAATTTTTAGATGGAATTTGCTATCTTTCATTTACGAAACCTTTGCTGGGGAAAAATTCCATCAGAATGCCATCTCTCTGTGATTAAATTTGTAGAAGACCTTGTTGTTTACTTAATTACTATATTTTATTGGGAAAAGTTTGATTAGGTTTTTAAATTTCAATTTGATAATATTATTAACTAAAATTTTCTTTTAGACGGATTTTTGTTATTTATGCATTAGATTTTTTTGGTAAAGATTTCGATCAGGTTTTTAGATTTTTATTCTTTAATTCTATTAGTTAAATTTTAGACGAATTTTTTTTTTGGTCATTTATTAGTAGAAGAAGTTAATCAGATTTTTAGGTTCTTATGTCGTAATATCGTCAGTTTAGGTTGATATGATTCTGAAATGGGACTTTGGCTATTCATTCAAAATGTTAATGGGAAGAAAATGAAGTTATATTTTCCTTATAACGTTAATGAAAATTTGTATGGTTGAAGAAGTAAAAATGGTTTAGTTGGTGTTAATGTGGGGGCTCACTCGGCCACTCGTTTATTGACTTATTTTCCCATTAGATTTCCCCGACTTCAAAGTTTGGTTAAAATGTCTTGTGCTGGATCGACTTGGCTTTGAACTAAGGACAGAAACTATATGACGGTTGTTGCTGAATGGACTTGAGTAGCATTCTCATGCAGGCTTTTGATGTTAATTCACTATTTGAACTATCTTTTGGATCCCAATTTATGGCAATTTTCTTAGCCGGTTAGTTAATCTGACCCGCTGAGTATAATAAATTTTTCCTCTACCCGATCGGGTGTCTTGAGTTTTTATTTTATTTGATTACTAATTTTCAAACTCTAGGGCTGGTTAAGTTTACCTATAGTCATTTCGCATTTCGAGTATTAACCGATTCACTATTGTTTTGGGTAGACTGAATTCTATCGGTATAAAGTGCTAAATTTTTCTGGAAGGGTATTGGCGGGTTCCTCATTGATTTAATACCTTCCGCTACACGTCTTTTCCTTAATAATGGGTTTTCATTAACATCCTCATATTCGGTATAGCGTTTACTTAATAAATTTATTATATTTACTTCGTCATATATTGATCATAGCAACGATTTTATTTTAATTTTTCCGTCACCTTCCTTTTCATTTAGCCTTAGGCGCATTTGTGTTTACATTATAATTAATGAGTGCCCACTGGACTACTCGTGTGATGATTTTGAGCCATATGTAAATATACTTTAGGTCAAGTTTAAAGAAATCGAGAGACGAGGAAGTAGCCAAAAGACCACTTCCTTATCGCTCCTTTCTTCTATACGGGATAATATTGACGTTCCAGCTCCTGCGTTCCGCACGCCGGGCCTTCACGGACACGAATCATTGGCGATATTCCACGCACTTACACGAATTCGAATAGTATGTTTGATTTTACTAACTTGTAATGGGTCTTGGCTGTGGGCCGGAAAAATTTCGACAAATATAAAACAAAGTTTTTATGCATTGTAAATATTTTATTAAAATAACAATATAAATTACCCAATCCAAGCATAAACAAATTTATCATAAAACATCACCCTCCCCACGCCGACACCCAAGCAGAGCTCAATCGAGGTTGCGAGGATGCGACGTGGAATGAGTTCTGAAATAAACAAAAACTCTCACTCACATCGTAATAAAACTGTTTAAAGAGTAAAAACGATTTCAAGTTTTAAAAACTGGTTAAAATTGTGTAAAAATGAATCGGTATATATACCTATTGTACGACCCTAACCTTGCGTGTTCTTTTTGATTTAGTAAAATAAAATTTGACCTTGGAATTTTCTGGTATATTCTAATCTTTAATTTTATTATTTTGAAATTTTATTTGACAATATTTTCCTTAGATTTTTAATTGAATTATTTCTAATTCAAATTATTTAATTTTTATTTAATTTTTATGAAATTTCGTATTTTTTAATAAATTGTCAAATTTCGGTCAAAATCGTTGGGTTTTCGTGTTATGTTTATATTTATTTCGAGCGGATCTTGTTGCATCTTGTTATTATTTTAATTTTATTTTTATGTTTATAATTTTATGTTTAACTGTTTTTTCTCTCATATTTTGGTAGGGTTAATTGGTGTTTTAATAGGTTTGAGTTTAAATCTGCATGTTATTTTTGCATGTGTGTTACCGATTCATTTAAACATTTACAAGGCCGTTTGTGTTCTGGCCCAACACTACATAGCTTGGTGTTGGGATTACTTTTATTTTTATTTTATTATAAAAATTTATCAAAAATGAGACCAGAAGAGATGAAGAGAATATTGAAGCGGTTAGAAAATGGTGAAATTTCGGAAGACGATTCCACCGACAATGAAGATTACATAGACTATTATTCGAGCCAAAGAGATCGCCTGATGGAGCTAGAAGATGAAGAGGATGTAGGTAATTTTCCCACTGACCCAAACTTCGATGCAGATCCGCCTGCAGCAAACGTAGATACCGACATGCAACATAATTTAGAGACTGTTGAACGAAGCCCAACTCCTACAACCAGCAGCCAGAACAACCTGCAAACTGCACCTTTCAACTCTAGAAACTTAGTGTGGAGAGTAAAGAATATGGACATAGTCCAAAATGCTTTCCAGTTTGCAGGAAACACTGAGTATTCACAAGAAATTATGAACTTAGACATTCCTTTTCAGTATTTTTCTTATTTTTTCGGTGAAGAAATTTTAAGATTTCTAGTGGACGAGTCAAATAAATATGCCTTCCAAAAGTATCCCAACTTTACAGAACCTGTAACTGTCTTAGAATTACGTAAATTTATTGGAATTCTTATTTTTACTAGTGTATATCATTATCCCAGTGTCAGGTCATACTGGTAAAACATTACAAAGTTTAAACCCATAGCACAAACAATGAATCGCAACAGATTTGATAAAATTCGACAAATTTTTCACATGAATGACGACTCTAAACATTTGCCCATTGATCATCCCCAGCACGACCGACTGCATAAAGTAAGACCAGTGATAGACTATTTGAACAAGAAATTATTACTGTACCATTTGAGCATCGTCTATCACTAGACTAGCAAATGTGTTCCACTAAAATTAAACATTTTATGAAACAATACTTACTCAACAAGCCCCATAAGTGAGGATTCAAATTATACGTTTTATGCTCTCTATCTGGGTATGCATACAGTTTTGAGATTTACTCAGGAGCTAAGAACATAGACTGTTTTCCCGGCGAGCCAAACCTCGGGGCTGTATCGAATACAGTTATTCGATTGTTACGACCAGTACCAAGGCACGTCAATCATATAACTTATTTTGACAATTTTTATGCGAATATTCTTCTGCTACATTACTTGACCAACGAAGGTATTTATTGTCTTGGAACAGTACAGAAAAAAAGGCTTGGAAAGTCGTGCAAGTTGCCGGAGAAACGGGAAATTATGAATTTTCGGCCACAAGTTGGAAAGACAACAAACAAGTACGATTACTTTCCACGTATGTTGTCGCTGAACCAGCGGATACTATAACCCGCAACGAAAAAAAAATAAAGGCCAATGTTCAAGTATCATGTCCCCGGGTCATAAAAAATATAATGCACACATGGGCGGCGTTGATTTGATGGATAGCTTCATTGGTCGATATCGCATCCACATAAAGTCGAGAAAGTGGACAATGAGGCTCTTCTACCACTTGTTAGACATGATTGTCATCAATGCTTGGGTACTATACAAAAAGGTAAACACAGTGAAAGGAAAACTTTAGAAGAACAATATGAAGTTTGCAGATTTTAGAACTGAGCTTGCCGATACTTTATGTAAATATCAAAGTCACTCGAAAAATAAAAGGGGAAGACCCAGTAGCAACAGTCGACAAGACACTACAGTACCTTCTAAAAGACCTCGGACAGGAGTACAAGTATTACCCTCTACTGACGTGCGTTGCGATTGTATTGGTCGTGAAAAAATTTTATGGATTCTAGAAATAAGTGTAAATTTAATAATTGTAGGAAACTTACCTCCTGGTTCTGTAAAAAGTGTAGTGTCGTTATGCGATAATAAAAACAATCAATGCTTCACATTATTTCATGCACAGGTATATCTGATTTCTTTATGGCCTTAATGCCTGAAGTATCAAAATTGATACATGGTTTTTTTTCAAAAAAAATTTAAAATAAATATTGTGATTTTTTTTAGCTATTTTTCCCTTCATCTAGACCCTCAAGCAAACACAATAATATTAAAAAAAAATCACTTTCGTAAATCAGGCTACTAATGGTTAAAGATCAAAAAAATTGGGTCGCTATCCAAATAAGTTTTCGCACTGCTGATTTAACATATCTTTATGACGTTGAATTGATAGCATAATATTAAATGTTTAATGCGTAAATTCATTTTTTATAATTCACGGCAGTCAAGTGATTTTATTCAAATTCTAAAGTGGGTAAATACGAGTGTTAGTTGCCTGTGAACACTTTATAACTTACAAATAGTTATAAATAATTTGTTGTAGTGTTATGTAACGCAGACATCTAGAGTTAAAACATCAATTCCTTGAACCTGACACTCAACATGGTTATCGAGAAATCTTGCATGTTTTAAAACAAGTTAAGGTTAAAATCATATTGACAACAGATTGAAAAGTTACGTTTACCGATTGCCATAGAAACAGAGCACAATCACAACCAAAAGGTTAAATCATAAGACAAAAAATAATTTATTAAAATTTCGTCCGTTTCATTTTTACATCGACTTCCTTGTAATAATGAAAGCCAACTTTCTTGTCTCTGCTCGCCCGCTCCAATCGTCTCCTTTCCTTGCTGGTCATTTTCTTTGCAACTTTATTCGCTGTGGTTTTACTTTTCTTGGCTTTTGGCACCTTTATTTTAACACCTGCATGAAATTCGTCAACGTTCTTATTCTTTTCCTTCTCCTCATCATCACCCTCCTCTTTCTCATCCTTATTTTCCTTCTCCTCGACAACATCCTCCAATACTTCATCTCCATCACTATCTTGATTATTCATCTCCTCGACAAGTTTAACTTTCTTTTCTTTGTCTAATTTCTCTTGGGCTTTCAATTCGGCCGCCTCGATTGCTGCTTGCTCTTTCAGCCAGTTTTTGTTGTCATAATCTTTCATAGTTTCCTTGGAATTGTCGTAAGTCGGTGGTTTTACATACCAGGCCAATTTGCCACTGTTGAAATCCTTCAACATCTCCTTGGCAACAGTGAGAATATCCGGTTGGCCGCCTTTCAACAATCGGCCGCGATTCCTGGCAACCATTTCGAGAAATTCCTCGGAACAACTATAAGGTCGATTGATTTTATAGAGTTTATCGACGACTTCTCGATTGACGATTTGGAGTAACGCGGGAATGTGACGATCTGCATCCTCGACTTTTTCAACTCGAATCGAGTTACGCAATATCAAATCGGTTTCCGACAGCTTATCATCCTTCTCTGACGTCACAGTTCCAGGACAATCAATCAAATCAATCGACTTCATTAAGGATATGTATTGCCAGACTTTAGTCTCTCCGGCAATCGGAGCTACCTTACAAACCTTTTCTCCCCTAAAACAGTCAGAATTATAATCGTTAATTATCGATAATTATGCGCACTTGAGAGTGTTAATTAGACTGCTCTTGCCAGTGTTGGGGAACCCGATGATTCCAACACTGATTTGCCTACGGTCCTTCATTTTGTCACGGATTTGACGCAACAAACCAACCAATCTATCCTTACCCAATGGATGTTTCATGTCAGCATAGAACATGATAGTAGGATACTCCTTGTTCAATTCTCTTTCCCAATGTCTCTGAAAATTCATTTTAATTAAATATTGTAATCAGCTTTGACACAAATTAATTATTATCGACAGGACAATTAAATATAAAATTCCATTTCTTTATAACTACTTTACATCAAAATCGTATATTTAATATTAATAAAAAAATCTATAAAAAACCGATATACCAACTGACATAATTATTGACCTAGTTATTGTTGCTAAGGATATTTTTGAAGCATTATAAAATTTACCAAAATGTTTAAAAAATAGAATTTATATTAACCTTTTTCTTATGAAATAGTAAATTAATTTCTTAAAAAAATTTTAAATAATCTATATATATATTAAACACGTTGAAAATGACATATTTCTTATAAATCAATAAACTTAAAAATATAGATTTGTAAAAATCATCTCAACTCAAATATTTTGGTTTAATAAAAGAACACTTTGTAGTTAACACTCATTTCAAAAATATAAAAATCTCACCGTAACTCTAGCGGGCAAAAGATCGACCTTATTCAAAATGAATATTAATTTTTTTTGTTTATTTCTAATATCCAATTCAATTTTAGCCGATCTCATTCCCATCGGATTTCGAGCATCCAGGACGTACAATAAAACATCAGATGAATCGATAACTTTGTAAACTTCTTGCCAAATTCTATTCGATGTACCTGCTCTAAAGACACCATGTGTAGCTTCATCTTTGTCGGCATCTATAATTAAATCGGCTTGTTTAGCGTTAAAAGTTTCCAATGCTGATTTAGTTTGAGCTGACAATTCTTCAAATGTTCTGGCTTTTATGTTCGATTCTTTTACTGCTATTTTTCGTTTGAAATATGGCTGTAAAGTTTTAAAATCGGGTTTGTTCTTTTTTATTTTAGGCATGTTTAATGACAGTGGCATTATAGTTTTACGAAGGGTTATTTGGAAAGGATCAAACGTATTCTCATATTCCTGGAATTTTAAAAGGTCTTTTTCAGCAATAACTCTTGTGTTTCCAAACCATTTTCTGTTAGGTTCTATTCTGGCCATACTACCAGATGGCAGTGTAGATTGAAAAGGAGCATCTTTAACAATTTTTCCAATAGCATTTCTTCGTTCTTTGGAATTCCTATACATTTTCAATCGTTTGATCGTTGCTTTTGAACGCATTTGTCCAGAAGCATTCTTACGATCTGCATTTAAATGTGTAAAATTCGTTAAGGTCTTTTAAATAATAAATTAACCTTCATTTAAGGAATGAGTTCCACGATTAACTTTATCCACTATTGGTCTACCCATATTTTTAATATTTTTAAAAATTAATATTTAAACAAAATATATAAATATCTGAAATGCTTTGATAAAAGGCTAAAATATAAAATATTATTTTCAATTATTATTTAGTATCGCTCTAAAAACTCAATATAATATCACTTTCGAGTTTAATTCGTAATTTTTCAAAATTATAAATACATTTTTAACATTGTCTAGAAATATGGAGATGTAAATTAAATTAATATTTTTCATATAGATAAAATTTAATTAAATGCAAAATTTAATACATGTATAAGCAAAACCAATGTGCAAATTTATTAATATCAAATTTTATTATTTTTGACAATGGCGACGATATAAAATAGATTTGCAGTTTTGCATTATCATGCTGGAAAACATCATGTAGTTAAAGATAAAGACGGTTTAGTAACGTTCTGAAAATTACTACACGTTGTTGTTAGTGCATAGTGGAAATTTTGTTTTATGTTTCTAGTGCTGGATGACTGATTTCACAACTTTCAAAGGATTCCATCCGGTACGCGCAAAAGAAAAATGTTATCATTAGGCATCTGTTGCGAGTGAGGTTAGAAATGTGTCTTAATAATCGGTCGTCAGTAAAATGTGAGCCATATAGCCATGACTGTTAATATTTTGACTTACATTTTGGTCCAAGAGCTACTGTGAGGGTTTCTTGCTCAATTATCATTTCGACTACTTCAAAATTTAATAAACATAACTTTTAACAATATTGAAGATTTTACATCAAGAAGTTCAAAAATATTAATTACATAACTATAGATTATATTTTATAAATAATATTTATTTTGTTAATGTAACAGGTAACTGGTATTTTTTAGACAAACCAGCAAGCGGGCACCAATCACCTTCCACATTTGGTTTTTTAAGTGCTTACTGTGTCGTTGTTTCTTTGGACTCTTGGGTTACCACAACGTTTATGCCATTTCGTCGATACTGTGGTTTTCAACACTTCCAGTTTCTTGTTCCCGCTGAGCGATTATTAATTCACAATTTGGAGGAATTGTGTCTTCTACTGAAAACGCTGCACATCGTTCAAATCCTGGTCGGATGCTATTCATTAACTTGAGCTGTGTAATATCTTTATCATTTTCTTGTAGATATACCTCCATTATGCCAAAAAAACTTTGCTCTTCATCCAATGGTTTCCGCAGATTTTTTACCTGCTTTAGAGTTTGCTTATGTGTTTCTAGTCGAATCCAGGTTTTCCCTACATCAACATTGACGTACCATAGATTCCATCCTATGTGACTGATTCAGTATTCATGCATGATGATGATAGATATCTTTCCGAAATTGTTTAGAGCCTGGTGTGGCTGGATTCACTAAATTCATGTAAAAATATTTATGGCGTGCATTTGAGACTGCTTTAACAGATTTTAAAGAGTTTTACTAAAGTGCGATTAATTGTTAAAGGATTCGCGAAACAGATGAAAACGTTCTTTTCCTGTGAAGATTTAATATGAAAATTACTGGATGCGTCTTATTAAGATTGTAACATTATTGGCCATTAGAATTTGAAAATTGGACGAAAAATAATAAAACGATAAAAAAAATTAAGATTTATTTAGTTTATTTTGTTCATTTCATTTAGAATAAGGATAAATATATGACATAAATAAAGCATAATGTAAAAGAATAATCAAGATTATGTTTAATTATATATAAATTATGAATTACCGAAAACATATTCATAATATTATGAAAAGTAGTTTTCTAGTAATGATTTCAATAAAATATTTTCCAACAATAAAATAATAATAATTAACTAACTTTAAATGACAAAAATTAGGGTCTTACAAGTAAATGTAATGAATTACTTAACCAAGGAATTTTCGTACAAGAAATAGATTCTTCAGCTCTCTTATTTTTCCTAAACCTCTCTGAAATCACGATTTTTTATTCTATGTGATGCTTGCTTCTTTGAATGAATACTGTTGGCCAGAACACAAACGGCCTTGAAAATTGTTTGAATACATTAGTGTTGGCGAATAGGGTTGATTTTTATTTATTTTTTCTAGGATTCTGTGTATCTACCACCTAAACGCCATCAAGATTATAATTCTATCACTCTTATGTACCCATAGTGATTGCCATGTTGGCATTGTACATAGGGGTTGAAAATTCATGAGCAGGTGAGCTCCATTTCTAGAACTACTCCTCATGATATTCTCACTTTCGGGTTCTTGAATGCCGATGGAAGGTCTTACGTCTTTCTATTTCAATATCCTAATCCTTACCCGTCTATTCCTACAATTCCCATACTTATTTGTCATCTTTACCCATTATTTATAAAGGTATCCTTCAAATATTTGAGCAGCGTTCCTCCCTTAATTTTTTGATAAATTTCCGATTTCATTTGTTTAATCACGGTATCGACTATATTTTCGTCCTAGTTTACCTTTTATCTTTACCTATATTAAAAATTTGATTAACAGTTCCTTAACTCCCGGTACATTTCCCATAATTTCAAGTAGTTACAACCCTCTGCGGTCACTTTAATAAACACTACTCTCTTCTGCCACATTATATCATTCAACTATTGGAAAATGCTTTCAACTTTATGTTCCTACACTATCTTATCCTTTTCTACTTGATTTTCCGATTAATTTTCCGACCATATCTTAAATTTTCAATACAAAACTTTATTCCCACTTAACTAAAGTCGCACTTCCCATGAGTTTAAATGTTCTGCTCATCTCGACTGACGTTTTCATCAGCCGTTACGAGTTGTTTAACGATGCCCTGCGGGTAGAGTTCTGCTTCTTTCGACCAGACCTCGTCGCAGACGACCGAGATTTCAGGAAAGCTCGGCCCGCGATCT
This sequence comes from Schmidtea mediterranea, assembly GCA_022537955.1. Taxonomy (NCBI): domain Eukaryota; kingdom Metazoa; phylum Platyhelminthes; order Tricladida; family Dugesiidae; genus Schmidtea; species Schmidtea mediterranea. Next base: position 40,549,478 of record CM039681.1, read on the forward strand.
AAACTAGCGGAACTTAATCCGCCAGCCGGATCACCGACCTGCCCTCCAGACAGCTATTGCAATACTTATTTTAAATAAGATTTTAAAGGGACTTGTCAGTGGCACCAAAAGATTCTACGACCATCCAGAACAAAACTTTAACTTCGAAATATATATTAATACAAGATAATAATACTTACAATCCACAAGTTTGTCAGTCATTCAACCAAATTTGAAAAATTGGCATAAAAATTGGCATAAAAATTTTCTAAACAATCGTGTCTAAAAATTTTGTCTAAAAAATTTGGTGTCAGTCTGACTTTCCGAAATTATGAAAATGACTGCTGTATATTAGGGTGGTCCTTATACAGGGCCAAAAAAATTTTTTGGTGTTTTTCAATGTCTCACCCTCCGCAGTTGTTCCTTTTAGACAAAAAACACTGGAGAAAAATTTTGGGGAGAAAATATTGACATTTAGAGGTAGCTCAAGAGCATCAAAGTTGTTACGAATGGTGCGTTTTTCGCAACTCTTATATAAAAATGAAAGAAACAAATTGTCACGCTTTTAATGCCAACAACAAATATCACTGACATTGTAATTGATATATGAAGTGTATATATAGTGTTTTCATGCCTGGGTACGACCAATCAGAGAATTTTGAGCCTTTTTTGGCTATTTTTCGGAGAGTTTTATTGGTTTTATTTTATTTTAAATATTTTATTTTTCTCCATATTTTTCTTTATTTTTTGATATTATTTTCTCAATATTTCGTAAATTTTCATTTATTATTTTTTTATTTAACCATTCTCTTTGATTGTTTCTCTTTTTACCCTTTGATATTTAAATTTTTGGTCACCGCTTCCGCCTTTGTATTTTCTAAACCCTCTTTTGCAAGGTTTTGGCGGTTTTATGTTTTGGTTTTGTGTTTCTTTCTGCACCTGTAGGCTTTTCAATGATTTTAATTAATATTTGTTTTACTTAATTTTGTTATGTTTTTATTTTGTTTTATTTGATATGTTTTATTTTATTTTTGATTTCTGTTTGCAGTGTGTGCTTATGTTACAGCAGCCATATTGACAATTTCCAAATGACTAATTATTTTGTTTTAATTTACACAATTTTCTCCTTTTTGTTTAAATTATGGCTTATAGGCCAACATTAGTAACACAGCATGAAAATCCAGCACCAAGATAACTTAAAATACAACATACAACACCAACTAAACACTTTAAAATTTGAGAGAATATAAATAAATATATAATCAAAAATATAAAAGTAAAGTAATATAAATACAAAATTCATCACGAACCGCACGAAATTTACATAAAAAATAACATAATAACAAGAAAATTTGACCATAAAATGACCATTTATGTAAAAGTAAAAAATTTAATGAATTAAATGAGTGAAAATAAAATATTTTTGGTTGAATAAATCTAATTAAAAATTTAAGAAATAAATTGCCAATTTAAATTATGAAAATAATAAAATTTAATTTAGATAACACAAATAATTTCAAGGTCAAATTTGTTTTATCGCAATAAAAATAACACGCAAGGTTAAGGTCAAATTATAGGTATATATACTGATGTGTTTTGACAAAAGAACTAACTAAAGTAAAGTTGCACACTTTTTATAGTCTTGCTTTGCAGTGTTATTTTCAACTACTTTGCAGCATTATTTTCAGATCATTAATCTGCAGTTATATTATTTTTGTTTGTGTGTATTTATGCATGATTTAAAAATGTAGGTGTTTATCGATCAATTTGATTAAATGGCTGGTAATGAAGCGATTTAACAATGTTTATATGAATGCCAAATATACAATTTTATGCGTCGAAACTTTTGCCCAATTCATCTGGTAATATTTTTTTTTATTTCTTTTTCGGCCCACAGTGAAAACATAAAGCAAGGAAGTAAAATTACACATAACTATCGAACTATGTAAGTGCGGTGTAAGTCCGCCAATAGTTCTTGCCCGTGAAGGTTCAGGCGTGAGAACGCAGGAGCCCAAACGTCAATATTATCCGTTTATAGGGGAAATTGGAAGGTAAGGGGGTAGTCTTTTGGCTGCTCCTTCGTCATCCGTTTCCTGAAAAATCGACATAAAATTTCGAACAACAATCGGCTAAAAATCACTAACACTAAGTAGTCCAGTGGGCACTCATCAAATATAACATGAACATACATAGATCCTAAGGACAAAGAGATGGAAAGGGTAGCGGGGAAAATTGCGAAATCGTTGCAACAGTTAAAATGAATAACCATCAAAAAAAGATTAATCCGAACGACTAAAATCAGGAAAAATAATGTTTTAAATAATATATAAGAATTAAATAAATTATGTTGAATTGAGACGGAAAATATGGGCAGAAGCTGCGCAAATTTTCCGAATTAATTAAATACTTAGCAAAAATAGTATGCAACTAAATCGTTTATATAATATTCTGATAAAACTGTAAAATAAGGGCGGAACGCTGCCAAATTTTCCGAAATAACAAAAATACTTTATCAAAAACTGTAAAGATAAGGATAAATTACAGCTAAATTTTTTCTTATAAGTAGAATACTTTTATAAAGCTGAGAAATAAGGACGGATCCCTACAAAAACTTAATAATAATAATAATAATAATTATAATAATAATAATAATAATAATAATAATAATAATAATAATAATAATAATAATAATAATAATAATAATAATAATAATAATAATAATAATAATAATAATAATAATAATAATAATAATAATAATAATAATAATAATAATAATATAATAATAATAATAATAATAATAATAATAATAATAATAATAATAATATAATAATAATAATAATAATAATAATAATAATAATAATAATAATAATAATAATAATAATAATAATAATAATAATAATAATAATAATAATAATAATAATAATAATAATAATAATAATAATAATAATAATAATAATAATAATAATAATAATAATAATAATAATAATAATAATAATAGTTGTAATAATCATACATATAAGGGTAGTTATAGTAATAAGAATAGTAATAAATGTAATAGCAGTAACCATTGATAAAGGTGACACATATAATAGTAACAATTATAATACTAGTAAAAATAATAGGGAACATAGTAGTTATAATAGGGATAAGGGTAAGGGAGATGATGTGTGGATATTTAACATAACAAAGGGTCTACAGGCCATAGAAAAACCATCAACACGGACAACGATAAGTAGGACTATGGGAATAGACTTAAGGTTAAATGATATAACAGCATTGATTAACATTTGAAGGAGATAGGAGAACAATGGGACCTAAAAATCGAAATCGAGCACAAAAAACGCCTTCAAATTTTTCTTAATTTGACTAGTTTGTTGTTGCTTATCGAATTTCGATCTTTTATTTTTGTTAAAATCTCAAATTTAGATTGATGTTTAATTCTTATATTGTTTTCCTATATGTTTTTCTAAAAGTTTACTTTTTTCTTTAGATTTGAAGACAATTTGGTATTTTTGAAAATTCTTTCAGTTTAATTATTTTTCATTGTTTTTATTTACATTTTAATGTTTTTATTGTTTTCTATTAATTCTTATTCTTTTCGATGCCTATAAGTTATTTCAATGAGTTATCCTTTTCATCAATTCATTTTTTGTCACTGCGAGTTTTTAGGGATTGCCCTGTCGAATTAACAAAGAATTTTCATAATTTTGGTTATTATAAATCTATCATCAACTCTTATCTTCTCTAGACTATTTTACTTTGTACTTCAGGTATACACATGGCAACTTCCATATTGGTAATTTTTACAGTAACGGGAAATCAATGAGCAGGAGAGTTCAACTGCTAGAATTAATCCTTGTTGTATCTCTGATTATTGTTTCATGACACCCATAGAATGTCTTACATAGCTTTACCCTTTTCGATTCTTTATTGGGAATATTTATCTCTCAAAGATATTTTCCATACGTTAATTTTTATTTGATGTTAATGAATGTATTTTTTTGGAAATTTGATCAAATATCTACCGCTATTCATCTTTTAGATAATATGTCTTAGGCAACTTTCAAAAATTTCAACACAGCCAACATTCGAAATTTAAGATGGATGTTTTACCACTTGGAACCCGTCTTTAAGCGATATTGTTAATGTATCAGATGGGTGGAGTGTCAGCTAAAAGTGAGCACAACTTCCTTTAATGCTGAAGTCTGACATACCTGCGGATTCACGGGCTGTCGATAGAAGACCTGAGTCTGATTTCTTACCTTACTCCAGTAGACAATTTTGACTCTACAAGGAGACTTAGAATGACGTTTAATTTAATAAAGATATGTGGAACTAAATATCGCAAACATTACAATTTACATTATAATACATAATTGTAACTACAAATTAACATATACACTATTTTTACTCGCTTTTCTCTATTCGTTTCTTCAGATGACCTAAGATCCTATTTTGATTCTGATGTCGGCGTTGGATCCTCTCCATTTTGCTGGATTACATCTCTTGTATTGTCATGGTGAATGCTCTGGAAAATGAGAGCAAAATCGAATATTCTCCCTTTCCAATGAAAAAATTATTAATGACCTGACTTTCGATATGAGTTCCTAGGTGAATTTCTCGTCTACAGCTCTTTGTTGTCGCTCGGCTTTTTGATTTTTATTTGCATTTTTAATGCCCTGATCTTCACTTGATACCACACGGCATGTTTTTTATTACTTCGTTTGCCTGATGGAGCTTCTTTAGTTTAAGTCAGGTGGTTTCCATCGCCACATATTTCATTTTTATTCTTTCGACACACTGACTGGCTTCGTCCTTTTCTTTAATAACTCTCAAAAATCTGCTATTAATTTTAGATTGAAAACAATAATTTTATCTAATTTCTCCATTTCACCGGCATCAATCATAAACATGACCTACAATGAATTCTCAGCTTCGGCTATGTATAAGCTATCGTACTCATTAAGTTTAGTCATTTCATACCAACTTTAAGTATAGGCTTAGATCATCATTCTACACAAATCATCCCATCAAAATTTCATTTATTCGTCATATTAATGAATTTCAGATTGTGAAGTTGATAAATGGAGCCCCATTTCCTTTTATTAACCCGAAAATCATCCTCACGCATTTTTAAATAGTTATTAAGCGATTCATTCCATAATTAGGTCCATGTCACGGGTCATTCGCGTTATCCATTCGGAAGAGTTACTGTCATGATCTGATATTTTTCCTGTTCTTGTTCCAATCTCCGCACCTCAACTATTTCTAAAGTGGTGAAATTGGGGAAAACCTTCCATTATATTTTTATTTGATTTTCATTTCTTTCTTTATCAACTTTCAATTCATTCTTCAAGTTTCACTTCTCTATTATCACAAAGTTAATGTTAACTTAAATATTCTAGACCCTTCAATTTTTAAAAAAACGACATTAAACATTTCTTATGGAAAATAAACTCCTCGGCTTTGAGAGTTTCAAAGCGGCAGTAAAACTACAAATGAACTGTAAAATATTCATGTTTGTTGATTTATATATATATTGCAAAAGATGAGAAAACATTATTGATATGGCTCTCAGAATGGATATGATTAATGTCAGAACACAATATAAAAGCAATGGTAAACTTAGTAAAATTGGACAATTATTTGCGCCAGTCAGTGCTAAAATATCGAGAATTTTAATTTTAAGAATAGATTTGAATAGTGGTAAAACATCTCTGTTATTGAGATAATTTTATTCTTGATAAATTCAGCCAAAGATTTGTTTGAAGATATTGTGTATTTGTTTGTGAAAATATAATTTGTTGGGTTATGTTATTGAATAAAAGAATGCGCTACCAAAGTTTTTTGGAACCGAACAGATAACCAGAAATATACATTGCAACAGTGGAGTTCTATATTGTATTTAGTTGTCTATTATTAGCACTAGATTTACGGACAAAATTGCATGCCTATTTTTACTGAAATCTGTTTAATTGACCAACACTGGATTTTAGTTTATTTTTAATTAAAATTATTGGAATTTTTTTTATTTTTTCACAAATAGTTTAATATAAATAAAATTTTATTTTTGCTTATATTTTGGAGATTTCTATTTTTACGCAGTTGTATTTAAGCAGTTATTCAAAGTGAAATTATTTATTCAGTACAAAAATATTATACATTCAAACAAAAACTCAATTAAAAAATATCCTATTTCGTGAGATACCAAAGATTTTTTAAATTTTAAACACATTCAGCAGATTTCTTCTGGCACTCTCCGTCGACTTTTTCACATTTAATTGTACAAGTCAAGCAGTGGGGGCCCCTGCAGTATTTGTAGATCAAATTCGGGCACATTGTCTCATCAATGTTTGCTAAAGAATCATCCAAAAATTCCTCTAGAATAAAAATAAGAAATATTAATTAAAATGATACTATAGAGTTTTTTTTAAATCTTCCGAGAGAATGCATACCGAATTCTGTTCCAACGAATTTTTCCTTTTTCTGTACTCTCAATAGTGCACCGGAAAATAGAGGAATGACGACAAAAAGAGTGATAATGCTGATTGTGAGCTTCATGATTGAGTTAGACAAGTACTTCAGAGGTATTTATATTTGCTTGCTGTTGTGGTGGTACTGAAAATCGTGTGGTGGCCCACGGCTATTCAATACGGTCAAGGAACACTACGTGTAGGTGAGCATAATTCTCTTATACAGCCTTCTTAGTAGAAATTACAAAACTTGATTTTACTTATTTGCTTGCAATTACTTTGTTAATTGACAATGTATAATATTTTATTAATAAATTTTAATTAAATAAAATTTGTAAATTTAATTGAGCAATTGTCAGACCATGAATGTCGTGATTAAAACTATTGTAATGTGTTTTTTCAACTAATAATTTCCATAGATAGGCAACCCGGGGAGAGGCATGATACCAATTTTTATTTATATAGTTTAATATCACATTTTTATTGAAAAGCGAGGACATTCTTGGTAACAATTGAGGAAATTGAATACGGAATGTTTCGGAACTTCTTGATACTCCCAATCATACCTTTGCTTTGTGAGATGGCTTAGCTTGGCCCTGGAAATAAAATGATTTGAGCACGCAATGAAGAATCAAAAACTGGTTGATTGAACTGACAGCCACTTAGGACTGAAGACATTCATTGAAATGATTACAATTAAACACGTTTATACTTCTGAAAGATTAGATACATATATAGTGAGCCTTTCTGTTTTTGGTAGCCAGGTTTGGGAGACTAAAATTCATAAGGAGTATTAACACTATAAAGTCCAATAAAACAACAAGAGTTGTTATCGGAAAACCGACAAATTTTGATAGATCAACACTTAGATCTCGTCTTCGTCGACGATTACCACGAAGTCACAATAAATTTATCATTTTTATTTTTTATGAGAAGCATAGGCTTTAACCTTTTTGTAAATCAACTTTATGCGTATTGATATTTGATTTCACTGTCCCTTATATGATGACACAGAAACTTATATTAACAAGATCGAAAAAATTTCCTTATAGATTTTGAAGCACAAATTAACAATATCAAAGTTAATATCTTTCTTTTTAAAACATTACCTTGAAAATGAAGGAAAATGTGGAATTAAACGTTAAAAAATTACTGAAATTTATTGTGAGGAAAATTAACGAAAGAAGGATTTAAATATGGTAGAGAATCAGAAGAGAAAGGTCCATCTTTAAAAAATATATTTAATGGATGTTCTAGAAAATGGGTGAAGATAAATCAGAGACACAAGTGGCAGCGCCTATAACTCTGTTGGGTTTTTATAGAAAGTCGGTGTTTTGATCTGACTCCTATGTGTCCTTATTTAATCAACTCAATTAACACAACACAATAAGATTTATTTTCAATCTAAATATCACAACTTTCACAAAAAAAGATTCAATTCACAATACTCTGCACAATTTCAAAATAAATCAATTCGTAGGGATACGTCTTCCAAAAGGAGATGTCCCTGTCTGGACCGCAATATTTTAATTTGTTTGGCTGATTGATATCCTTTCTAAGATTATTACCTTCTTTACTGAACTCTTGGAAATATTCTCTTCGACCAATTGGCAATTTTGTTGATTTGCCTTTCCCTTTTATACTCATCTCGCAAATCAGGTCACCCGCAAAATTAATTGGTTTTGGAATTTTTGACTTCTATCTTTCTAAAACTAAATTAGATACTTCAGGGCTCCCGGGGTTTCCATTTACTTACAATAATTATTTTGGTGGCGGGTTCCCCTTTTATCCCAGGTTTCCTTCGTCAACCAATTTCGTTTTCCGTAATTAGAAAATTTGTTAACGTCCCGGGCTCCTCACACTGCTTGGGTTTTCTATTGGCTCGAACTTCCCATTAGCTTGGGTTTCCCACTAGCCAATTAATTTTTAATTAATTTCTATTTTTATTAAATATTTCCTTCTAGGGACCCCCAATACCCATTTCCCCTGAAAAATATTTATTTTAAAATTTTTAATTGATTTTGCCTTTTAATTATTATTTCGAATATCAATGTTTTTCCATTTTACTTTTGTGAATTTTGTTAACTCCCACAACTCTTATGCTTCAGTTGTAAAAAATTATCAATACAACATAAATGGTAAAAGCGATAATTTTAGAAATAAAATCAAATTGTTAAGAAAAACGAATTTTAAAAACTATGAGATCATCAATTTCAAGGAAGAAATTTCAGTAAAGATTTCAACAGCAGACAACCAATCCAAACCAACTTTCAAATTAGAAATTCAAAACCACGTTCAAATATTCAATGCTATGCATGTTGTGAAATTGGTCACATGCACTGTGAATGGACAAGTATTCGATGTTCATGTTGTGGTAAGCAAGATTATTTAAGTTTTATGTGTTTTCAGAAGTAAAATTGCTATGAAAAGAAATCCAAATATTAATATATGAAATTCTAATGAATTCAATAGAAACTAAAGTCGAAATCGATATAATTCAAATCGACAAAATGACAGAGATAATGCTGCTGCAATATCAATAACAAGCAAAATGACTACGACGATCACTCTGTGATTTCAGGAAATGCCAAAGCTCCAAGCAACGGGCTATGTCAGGAGTGATAAATTACATGTAAGTAATGAAAAAATTTGGAGGACCTTAAATATTGAATGTTTCCCCAATCAAGAATTTGATAATACATTATTTTTGTTAATAATATAATTGACATTTATTTTTTATACAATAATTTTAATAACCAGAATGATTTAGAAACTGTATTTTTGAGTAATGATGATAAGAATGATCGGCCTTTAAATAAATTGAATGATAATTTTAAAACTCATGTTACTATATTAAAAAATGTGTGATATGGGTTATTGTAGTGTTGATGGTAGACCCCTTTAATTATATTAAATTAAATAATTTAGATTTTTATTCACTGTTTGACACAGGTACAAAAAAAGTTTTATTTCTAAATTTATTGTAGAAAAATTTAATGTAAAGTACATTAGTGAAGGAAATAATCGTGAGCCAACGGCAATATGTTAGGAAATTTAGAAAGAGTTTCTTTAAAGATAGAATAACTGTAAGAAAATAATCAGAGAATGTTTTGTAGCCAAAGAAATACACCCAGAAGTGATTATAGGAATAGAATTATTAAATTAAATATTAAGTTAGTAGAAATTAGTAATGATAATATCCTCAGCATGAGCGAACGCAAGGCAGGATTAGTGGGATAAATCTCTCCCAAAATTTCAAAAAGAGCTAAAATTAAAAACTAGTTTTTGCGTTGGGTGAAAAATGTATTAAATAAAAATTTAAACATACTATAAACTGTAATTTTATTTCACTCTATGAAGGTAAATTTTGGAAACTTATGGTAATTTTAATTTCTTTAAATAATTTGGTAAATAAAAAATTTAAACTCGTTTTTATTCTTGGGTTTGATTCATGCACTTTATTTTAGAGTACTGAATATGAATCGAATTACCGATTATTTTTCAAATTTGGATACCACCTAAAAATCAAAAACGATTTTAAAAACATCGCCGATTGCTAGTAACGAAATTCCAATAGCTTCAGTTTCTGATAATGCAAATGTAATCGATATGACAGAAGATAAACAAGCAGATACAAAAGAAAAACTAATTACTTTAAATTCGTGCTTCGATATTGGAGCTTTTGAATACAAACACATCACTAATGATCTAGAGAATTACGAGCTGTTGAAGAATTGCATGGTACCGGATGTTAATTACCAATTCCCAGGATGCAATCGTAACCTTAAATTTCAATATAAGTAGCTAGAATTCAAATGGCTGGCTTAGTCTCAAGTTCATTACGGGGCATATCGTAAGTTTTGTAAGGTTTTTTCAGCCCGTTTTGCAGGTAAAGGTAAAGACGTAACTTTTAGAGTACTAGTAAAAAAGCCTTTAGAAAAGTGGAAAAAAGCCAAAGTGTTTCGAAATCATTAAAGCACTATATACCATAAGCACGTTGTCCAGGAAATAGCAAACTTTTTGGCGATTTTTGAAAAAAAATCAGAAGAATTTCTGTTAAGCAAATAGATAAAGAAATAAAATTTCAAATTGAAAAGAAGTTAAAACCTATAATTAAGACAATAATTTTTTGCACAAAAGAGGTGATGCCTCTAGGACACAGGAATTCTAGATGTTTTCAAATTAATTCTGAAAGTGAAGTTGTGTGTATATATATATATAAATATATATAAAATCAATAAAACCGTTTAATGAAAATTTATTTTAAAAATCCCTCCGATATTTTTTTCCGCATATGCCCCAATCCTCAGTTTTCAAGCAAAAGTTGGCTGCAAAAATAAGAAAGATAATAAAACTGTAAATGAGATAAAAAAAATTGTAATCCTTTATATGAAATTGTCATTCAGTTTACAGATATTTTTATGTGAAATAAATGGGATGTGGGCAAAGCAGACATTCTAAAACACCTAATAGAAACGAGTTGTGGCCCGATACCAATTAAACCCCGACGACAACCAATGTACTACGAAGAAAAGATAGAAGAAATTGTTAAAAATTTGGAGTAAAATAAAATAATAGAGAAATGTGAATCACCTTGGAATTCTCCAATTGTGTGTGTGCTTAAAACATGAACTTCTCACATTCGAATGTGTTTAGATTTTAGAGTTTTAAATTCGAAAATGGTAAAACCAGCTTTTCCAATTCCAAATGCTAGATTCTCTGAATTGGCAAAATATTTTTCATCGATAGATTTAGGAAGTTGAATTGGACGAGGAAAGTAAATTGAAAACCGGATTATTACAAGACAGGATCAATTTTGCTTTAATAGGATGCCTTTTGAAATAGCTGTGGCACCTTCAACTTTCCAAAAACTCACGGCATTGATTATTGGTGATATGATGTGGAATGAAGCACTAGTTTATTTAGACGATATCCAAATATTTTCAAAATCAATTGAGGAACACAAAAATAGAATTAATAAACGATTCCTTCAAATTTGAACTATATTGAATAATTTATTGGCTGTTTGACATAGGAATAAGCATGTAGTGCTTGCAACATTCAATTGAATTACAAATGAGTTATTAGCAAATCCCTTTTGCTATTTGTAATGAAAATCTCTATATTTTTGAAATCTCACAATCATAGTTCTCCTGATTTCATCTTAAATTTCTCTACAAATCGAGATAAAATAATGTTTAAACCCGCCAATATGCTCCAGTTAACTTATTGCTTTCAAATTTTCCGAATTCATTAATACTAAATCAATAACTAATTTATTATTTTAAATCAATCCAAAATTTATTGAGATTTTAATTCAGTATTATTAAATCAAATATTTCATATTTGAGACGTTTTTTCCCCAATAAATTTCAAAATCACAAATTTAAAACCCCAAATGGCCCCCAATTCCCTAGAATAACCACAAATATAATTACCACCAGTTGATAAACATTTATTCTCTCACAAAAATCAAAGCATTTGCTGAAAAAGCAATATTGTGGCAGCCCAGCATTGGGCCAAGCGTAAGCACATCTGCCGCACCCACGCGATAATCAATAATGACAAAATAATCAAAAATCAGGCACAATAAAGTTTGATTGGATATATGAATCAATGTGAAATATGTAATCTGTATAATTATATCCAATCGAATACAGATGACAGCACGGTCAAGACAATCTGAAAACAATGAATAAATAAATGTTCGATATTGTTGCGGCACGATTAATTAGATTATTATTTAAACAAGCGCACAATCAATAATTCAATATATAAATATATCACATGAAATGGTGATTGCTATTGGCAATCGATTGACACACACACACACACACTCACACACATTTGTGTGATCGGGACTGTCAATGGCAATGCCATTGGACGCTTAGTAAAGGAGTGTTTGGAACTTGCCAACGGTTAGGAATACCTTGGAAACCGCGATTTGGAATGTCACCTAGGAGGCAATGGCATTGGTGCTAATGGGGAATAAACGATTTCATTTCAATCGTTAATCTCTATTTTCTTTATTCAGATCAATAAATTTGAAGTATGCTCTCATATTTAATCAGTGCAGAAATTGAAATCGGCCAAAGAGAAGGCGCAGGAAATTACTGAAAAGTTTCTCTTTCGACCGAAAATATATAGTCGCAATCATCTGGTATTGATCTGCCATCGAGGGGGGGGACTTTGGGCTACTCGCACTTTTACTTAGGACTCAAAATATCCCCGCATCAACATATTTATATATTGATTAGGTTGATAATTTACTGCTGATCCCCTCTTGTCAGCTTGCACTCCATTACTGACTGGTGTGTTTATGGATTATTATTTTTCACATGTAATCATTATTATTATACAATATTAGTAATTATTGATTAATATGAGAAATTATTGATTAATATTAGTAATTATTGATTAATATTGGTAATTATTGATTAATAGTAGCAATCATTGATTAATATTAGCAATTATTGATTAGCATTAGTAATGATTGTTTATTACAAATTCTTATTGATTAATATACTATTTTTTATTGATAAATTTGAATTATTATTGATTAATATTAATTATTAAAAATTCTTATTGATTAATTTTTATTGATAAATTTGAAATATTATTTATTGACAAATATTGTTTATTACAAATTCTTATTAATTGTTGATAAATATTGATTATCGTATATTTTTATTGACTAACATTAATTTTTATTAATAAATTTGAATTATTATTATTGATTAATATTAATTATTGATATCAAAAAGTATTATTGAATAATAATTACTATTGACAATTAAAAATTATTATCGATTATTATAAATAATTGATAATTTAATTATTATAACTTATTATTGATCATTGCTATTAATAATTATCCTTACACATCTGATTTAAAATTATTTATCGACATCGCCTGCAACGCGAGAAAACACGATTTCCCTCTTTGTTGGAGGAATAAGATGATCTGGAAGCGTTCCTGGAATTTCTTCATTGTCTAGTTTCAACCTTACCAAATACATAGCAAGAGCAAATTCATCCTGATCAAGAGCACCATCCAAATCGATATCCGATAATTTCCATATTTTCCCCAGGATGTTGTATGGTAATTTCGTTTTGACAAGATAATCTTTAGCAGTAGTGCCGTTGATTTTCCCATTGACTGGATGCAAGCTTCTGAAGGTCTAGCAGCAACTGGATATAATTGGTTTTAAGTCAGTTGGAATTTACTTCATCGTATTCATTTTTAAACTTGGCAACGGCCCATTCGGTGTCAAATTTGCCACGGTTGATACCTTCACTTGCACCGATTCCAAACGGGTTGTCATGCTGTACCTCGAATGCACCTCCTTTCACTGGATTTGTAAATTCATTTTGGGCGGTTTGTTCCTGACATTATTTATTGCAATTATTACAATTTTATCGAAATCAAATTGAACACTTTTGATATTAATTGATTTACCAATAAAATGGATAAATCAAATTAATCAATTTCACAATTTATTTGCAATCAATAAAATCATTTTATAAACATCTGAATTAATTTTGTATTTTGAATTTCATTTCGACTAATAAATTCTCAAATCAAAATGGTAAACCATTTCCGCAGTGTTTATTTATTAAATGAGACATTTCGACATAAAACATGTCCTGTTCACTCCAATATGGATTTAGCTAATTTTGAAACAGATCGAGTGAAATAAACTAGAAAGAAAAAAAGAAAAGTAAAATTGATTAGTTAAATTAAAAACCGCGGAAATTGGTTATCCAGTTACGAATTTAAATAATATTTTTATAAATGATTTCGCTATCGACGAATTATTTTAAAGTTTATTGATTAAATTTCTATTATATTTTATTTTTATTATTACTAATAAATAATAATAATAATAATATATGAGATAAGTGAATAACAAAAAAGACCTTGCTGTGAAGTAATGATTATATTGGTGAAAAAAGTTTCGATTGTTAAATAATCCTCCTCAGTCTCTTGCAGATTTCATAAGGGTAAGGTATTTGCTTCCTTACAATGAGGGATGAAGTTAATTTGACAATTTTCTTATTGATTCTAGCTAAATTCAGTAATTCCAAGGTTTTAGTCTGGCTCAGACCTTTTGAAAATATAAGTATAAACGATGATTCCTTGGTAGCAGCATAAATTAATATATGAGATAAGTGAATAACAAAATAAGTCTTTGCTACAAAGTAATTATTATATTGTTGAAAAAAGTTTCGATTATTAAATAATCCTCTCCAGTTTCTTGCGAAATAGTTATCTACAATGCCAAAGTACCCAAACACACGTTCTGATTTTTATTTTAAATTTATTTTTTGTTTGATATAAATTTTCTCAAACCATTTTAAAATTTTCCATATGACATTTTACTTTTTTATCGAATTTGAAATTTAAATAACTGCTTTTCGTTCTAAAAATCTCTTTTTTCTACAAATTTTAATATAAAATAAATAAATTTTAAGATAAAATTCAGAGCAAAGTCAATGAAAAGTTTACAAAAAGCTTTGATCTCTTAAAAAAGAAAAAATCCCAAAAAACTAAGTTATACACCCAATATAAACTTAAAGAAATTGATTTTAATATATTACTTATAATTTGTCAGTAAAATGTTATTTTATAATGAAATAAAAGTTCAATAGAATGTAATATTGTTTTTTATGTTATTCTTGTTAATTGAAATTATTAATCTTCCCTAATAAATGAAATTCTAGTACTCACTTTTGGAATCATTTGCATTAGCTTGGCAATATCGTTGGCTAGCATGTCATCTACAGTCTCAATTAATTTCTGTTTCAATGTAGGAAAGGCTTTGAAATCGTGATCTGGCAACAGATTCTGCATTCGCTCTATTTTCGGAAAGTCGCCAGGAGAAATACTATGCTGTCGAGATATTCTGTCGTATATTCCTTGAAGGTTTTGTATTAATTCTTTCTTTTTATTGTCTTTTCCTATTAAAGCGGGCATTTCATCACGAAGAGCGCTGATAATGTAAGCGTGTACCTAGAGTAGGAATCAGAGGAAATAATCAAGAGGAAAAAATAAATTATGGTAAAATAGAAATGTCCTTTAAACGAATACATTCATTCTTGCACCTATGAAAAAGTACATTTCAAGACGATGACTCAGGCGTGTTTTATATATAAAAGTAAATTTATAATGATACTTCTATCTCATTCTTCTAAAACATTACGAATTATAAAAATTAAAAGATGAGAAAATTCTGGACTGAATGCTATAAACTCTTCGAGATTAAAAGAAATTTATATATTCAGATATATTAGTAGGTAAAACTATGCAAATCTGGATTCAAACCTCCCTTTATTAATTACCATAGAAAAATTACAATTTATAATGCATTCTCGCACTTATCGCAGTTTCAGATTTCTACATCTTTTGTTTTGAGATAAATTTCGTTGAACTTCAGACTAGGGCTTCCAATACTGGGATCCCAAAATCCCAGGATTTATATAATTTAAGAAGTTTTATCAATATTATGACTTATAATTTATGAGCACTCTGAAATCAGAATAAACGACAAGTAGCCAAGTAAGTAAAAATATTAATTTAATATTTTTTGAATTAATATTTTATATTTACAGTGTTTTAAATTAAGGTATTGTTTACTATTTTTAAATTAATCATATAATAATATTTTTAAATTACATAGGCTGTAAGTAACTATATTGAAAAAATGATTTTAGTTGAATGTGGTATTTTTAATTAATATTATTTTATATTTAGGTCTTTATTAACATAAAAATGGCTGTCTACAAAGAATATTTGACATGAAGTAATTCAGCAGCATGGAAACATTTCCTACGCGATGACAAAGGTGAGAGATTGCAAAAAGGTTTTAAAAATCGGTGATGGAATGACAAGAGGTCTACACACTCAGTTATTTTCGATACACAAAATTCAACTGAAGAATAAGAACGGCTCTGATGACGCAAGTACATCAAGTGAACCTCATAAGAAAAGAGTTGTAAAATTAACTAATTTTTTCCAGCTTTAGAGCGTAAACAAAAATCTCTTCCTGCAACTCTGTCACGTTTAACTGCACTAGATGGACTTTCATTTAATGTTTTATGTTATACTTTGGTTCTGTATGCAGCCTTAACTGCCTTTGTCACCAAGCACGATTTGTAAAATTGTTTTACACTATGCTAATGAAATAAGAAATTCTGTTAAAGCTGAAATTGATGTCCATATAAAATCAGGAGAACGATTTTCACTGTCATTGGATGAATGAACATCGCTACGGAATCGGCGATACATGAATATAAATGTGCATGCTAAAGAATCAAAATTCTGGAGCTTGGGTCTAGTTCGCATTAGTGGTACAATGCCTGCAGAAAAGTGTATTGAATTATTAGTAGAAAAGTTAAATGAACATGGAGTAAATTTATGACAGATGAAGCCAGTGTAATGAAAAAAGTTGGAAAGTTATTATCAGTACATCAACAATCTCTCAATCCGACAAAGATTTCATTATAGTACCAACACCAACTAGGTGCCATAAATTAATTGTAGATCTTCTTGAAAGATTGAATTCAACTTCCATTACATGATGTTATACAATTGTTACGGACGTTGATGAATTTCAAGATTTTTCTGTGCAGGAGGAAATTGCTGAAGTTATTTCTGTACAACCGTTAACTACAGCCGAAGAAATTAATAAAGCTATAAATAATGGCATGTCAAGTCCACAAGTGATATCACATCGATGTGAATCGTTAGTCTCCAAACTTCAAAAAGAGATGGTTCTATTTGAAAATGGAGGCTCATGTGGCGATTATTTGAAGCGTGCATTTAAATATTTAAAAACGATAAAACCAACCAGCATCGAGTCAGAAAGAGTTTTTTCTTTTACAGGTTTATTTTGTAATAAATTACGAAGTTCTTTGGGTGATAGGTTCTAGACGAGCTCTGTTTCCTCAGATGCCATTTCCAAAAACAAAAAAAACTTAATCAAGAATTTGATTAATAATTTAAATAACAGGATTAATGTTACACTAGTTTTTGTTAGTTTTTACTTTATATTATTTTATTTTCAGCAGGGGAAGTCAATCCCGGGATTGGGAACCCTACTTCAGACCTCTAGTGTTGTTAATTCTCCTCAAATTGAAGATCTTATCTAGTCTGTGTTTGAATACAATCCAGTGGATTTCAACCTTTTTTTAATAGTGTCACCCCAATTTTGTAATATATTTTATAATATATGTATTAAAATTAGTAAAAAAATATAAAAATTTTTTTTTCAATAAAATGATTAAAAATGTATGAAATATTATAAAATTTTAATCAAAGGTTTAAGAGTCAGTTTAAACGAAGTCACTTTAATGTTATTACACTTTTTGTACTTAAAAAACAAGTAAGGATCGTTATACCTGCGCTGGTCTTTTTAATTAGTTTCAAAATAGTTTCCAATTCGGCTGAAAAACACTGATTTTATTCATAAACACTAATTAAATAAATTGGAAACTATACTGAGTTATAAGTAAAATAATTTATTTTTTGATCACTTGCGATCTGTTTTTTTTTGTATTTTGAATTTCATTAAACTTCATGCAGATTTCGACAATAAATCAATGGATTTTCATAGATCACACATTGATCTATAGTCAAAATCTAAATGAAGATAAATATAATTAATTAATCAATTAGTTTTAAAAATTTATTTAATACATAGATTAAACCCGTTTCTAACGATGACATAATTGTTTTTTATCTTCTGAGTTGTGAAGAAAATTAGCCTTTTAAAACATAAAAGGTAATGGGAAATTGATAGTACTGTCAACCTGGTGACATTTAAAAGGTATTTGGTAGTTTGGACCAAAACGATTAATTCGGAAGTGTATTATCTCAAACTTGATGAATTAACTCACAAGTGTTATTTTTCATTATAATAATGTAAACCAAATACAAGTTTGGCCACCCCTATAACCACATCGTCCATATTCACCGAATCTGATTCAACCAGACCTCCATTTATTTTGTTCCTTCTAAGTGGATTTGAATATTAAAATCGTACTCGGAAATATTTCTTAACGATAAAGATATAACTTGCATGAGTGAGGAATCATGCAGTTGTATGAAAGATAGCAAAAAGCCATCGTATAAAGTGGAGAGATGTATAAAAACCATTAGAAAATGATGGAGTTGACAAATGAAAACAAATATAATGGAATCAGTAATTATAGAGTTCTAATCTTAATCTGTTTCCCACCACAAATATTACAAACAGCTTCATCTCAGCATTCAATTCAAGACAAGATATGTAAGTTGATAACCTATATAAGCTTCATTCTGAATTCATTGTAGCACATTTTAATATATTCGATCATTTGATGCTCACAAGTCAAAATATCGATACGGCACCTAGTGCATCACCTGTGCTTATTATAATAATAATACATTGGTCATTCTGATAAAGGTTCAATTGGATTGATATGAGCTAATAATTCAATCTCATAATAAGGGGAATTGAGGGCGTAAAAAAGAATTCAGACTACAGTCACGAATCTGGACTAATCTTGGCAAATCTTCCGTGGCGTGATAAACTAATGCAGTCATAAATTATTTACAAATCTAGTAACATTAGGATTAGAACACCGAGATACCCCTCCAAAAATTGAATATATATAGATGTAAAACTGCAAATACTCATCACAAGGTCGGTTATTCCTTTTGTTTAAATGTACGAAAATTAAAAGACTTTTCAGAAATACAAAAACATCATAAATGTTAATTTTAGTGGGAGATTTTGGTCTCAGAATATTTTATACTGACAAAAATGGTCTCAGTCATTTTGAGTAGGAAATGTTGGTCATTGATGCAAATTTCCAATGATTTTCATAGTCTCAGAATTTACTATAGGCCAAATTTGTTTCAAGATTTTTAGAACAGAATTTTTCAATTGCTGTAGTGAGCTAATTACTTTTTCGCTAGTCTAAATGAACAGAAATTTGTCTAGGTCATTATTTATAAGATTTTTTGATTGAATGAGATTCAATATTTTCGATAAGCAAAATTGGCTTCAAACCAAAAACACGTATGATAATTTGAATAAAATTTTGTCATAGAATTTTTTAAAGAAAAAATATGTTTATTTGTCTGATTTTTGAATCTGCCAAAATGTGCAGTTAAACGTGTATTTAAATGACGTTTTCTTGTAATTAAATCATTGTAATTAAAACACATTATGTGCCCAAATGACTTTGATAATACACATTTGTCATGTGCATATGAATGATGTGACACACAATGTATATTCTCTTCTTTTTGTCGTCTTTGGCCCGAAGTTATTACGCCAAACTCTATTGTGATACAAGTTGATGCGAAATCAACTTGATGAATCAGAAATCATTTTTAAAATGGCTACTAAGATTTGCAGTTGGATTTTATAAAGATATAAAATCACTATTCAAGCTCTTAAACATTACTTTAGTTCCCCAATTTTGTTTCTAGTTTATTAATTTTTCTACATGGGAAAATTATTTATTATATTTTTGGAATTATTGTAATATAAAATGAGTTAGATCAATTTTAAATTATAAAATATTATATAACAAATCAATAGCCTAAACAAATTTAATAACTTATTTATTTTTCAGAAATTCATTGTTAACTGTATCTTTTACAGCAGTAGTTCCCAACTTTTCTGGTCCTGTGACCTCTTGATAACAGTTGCCAAGTTGTGGCGACCCCAACAATAAAATTAAAAGGTCTGCTCCTCAGTCACTGCATTTTTGAAGATAACTATTATGTTTTTGACTTCTAAATATCTGATTTTATTTATATTTTATACCTTATGCTATAAAGTCAGAGTAGGAGTATCTCTTAAATTTAAAATGATAGTAAGAAACCACTGACTAATGTAAACAAATTATTTTCAGAAGGTCTCAGGCGCCCCCTGGCAAATTGTCAAGCGACCCCTTGCCAGGTTGGAAACCGCTGTTTTACAGTCTTTTGATAATTTTACAAATTTGTTATATATATAAAAGGTTTAAAGGAATTGTTCGATATTCCAAAAAATCTTCCAAACTGGAAATATCCTTTACCATTTTTCATGGCATTTATTAGTCTGATTTTGTTAGTTTATGAAATTCTGTAAATGTGTTTTTTGATAAACTTATCAGAAAAATTGGGATTTTATTTAGAGACATCAGGCTTATTAGAAGTGTCTTTATTATATAATAGTGTTACATAGAGTGTATCTCTCTGAACTTTTGTGTATTTTCGCCTCAGATGGTGATTTTATTATTCTGTTTAGGGTGGACCGAGTACTGTTAGTTATAACTAGAGATCGGAAAAAATAGTGCAAGTAGTGCTTTTTTCCAAATAAACTTGGAGATTTTAACAAACGAAAAGGACTCGATTGGGAATATTATATTTTCCTATATTTAAAAAAATATATCAATATTATTTTAATAAAAATATAAATAGTAATTTTTGCAGATTTTCTGTTCTTAAAATAATTAATTAAAATAATAAAAAGCTAAAATAAATACCCATGTCAGTGCATTGATGTCTAATATTCTTATAAATAATTTATTTATAAATATACTATTTTTAACCCAGAAATTTGAAAGATCGCGCACTTTTTTCCGATCCCTAGTAATAACAATTTAAAATACTCATGAAGTATTCTACACAAATTTTATTGTCAAATTGTTTCAAATATATAAAATTTTCGAGAAAAAGAACGCGAATCACTCTGTATCATATATATTTTGATAAACTCCTTTTTGATGACAATATTTAACAAACTCTAAATTAACATCTAACAAATTTACTACAGTCAAATTTTGGCGATAAAGTGGGGTTTGAATAAAATAATAAAAAAACAAATAAAAAATCAACCTTGTTTATTAATAAATATGTCCAAGTCATTTTCCTCCTTTTTATCAAATTTTTCTAAAAATCCTATTTAACCTTGATTTTTTAGATTGATCTATAAATTTCCAAATAAATTACGAAGCACATTCAGCTTCAACAAATTTTATATCTGGAATTTCTGGTTTTGCTTAAATTTCAATCATTGAAATGTCAGTAGTTTCAATGTTATCAATTATTTATCAATGGTTTCTTGATCATTTAATATATTTGAAGATGTTTTGACTTCATCAGTTGATATAAAATTTTCAAATGAAATCGCGTTTTCAAGGGCATATAGCAATTCTAAACTTGAATCAGATGTTGATATTTCCTCAATAGCGTTTTGTTGGTGTTCAATAGGTAATAAATTTGATTTTCTCCATGAATTGTTTCGGGTGTTACACTGCACTGTGCACTATGGCACCATCTTATAACCTCATCAAAAGGTAATTTGTATTTTTTTCAATAGTTGTTTTTTATAATAATGCTTAAAGTTTGTTGTTATACCTTGATTCATTGGCTGAACATATGACGTTAGGTTTGGATCAAAAAATAAAAGTTTAACATTTTCCAGTGACTCATTTAAATGGCTATGAGATGAAGTATTATCAACTAACAATACAATTTGTTTATTCATATGGACAAGTTCCTCATCAAATTTAAAAATCCAATCCTAAATAGATCAGCAGTCATCCAAGTCTTTTTAATCACAATAAGAACTTACAGAGAAGTTTTTAAATGATCTAGGTTTTTAAGATCTACCAATGATTAGCATTTCTCTTTTCTCTGTTCCTGTGGCATTGTAACATAACGCTATAGTAATTCTTAACTTAGTCTGCTTAAAACCCTCGAAGAGGGTTTCTCGTCGATATTCAATGAACAATCCAGTTTCATCCATGTTATATATGTTTTCTGACTCATATATTGATAACTTAACCTTTAATCTTTCAAGACATGAGTTTAGGTTTTCTATAGAAACCGAAAAAGATTCTCAGGATAAAGAATAGCTTTTTATTCGATTCCTTTTTTTGAATCGAGTTATCCATTATTTGAAAACTTAAGATCGGAAATATTTAGTAATTTGGCAAAGCTTTTACCTTTTTCAATTAATAAGCCTTGATTAATTACTGGATTTTGCTCTCTTCTCCGAACAAATCACAAATAAACTCCCTCTTCAAGTTTAGGATATTTTGGACGTTTATTAAAATCTGTGTTGTAATCAGACGTCGTTTGAAGCCATTTTTTCGGTATGCTTTAATATCATCTATTGTACGCCTACTAATATCCATGGAAAATTTGGCAGAAAAATGTGTTGCAACTTTTTCATTTTTATTTATAAACTCCACGATTTCCTTCTTTTTACTCGGAATTAAACGACTTCTTGTTCTTTTCTTAGTCATATATGGGTATTTTACCTATGGCGGTAAGAATGTAAAATGGCCATGTTAGAAGTTCAGCTTTTCGTATTTTGGTAACTTAGTCTAGAATCGCTAAATAAATCCATAAATTTTATTTCAATCAAAAATTAACTATCTCTACTCTTTTTATTTAAACAAAATAAAATAATTCATTTTTCAATTTTTCAATTTCATCAAATATCTGCTTTCCTTTTAGGCGGTAAAATGGGATAAAAATATTAAAAAATAGACTTAAAACAAATAATTTTAATAAATTCATGGCAATAAAGCGGGATGACGGTATATCGTGGTTTGACTGTATTGAATTTATTTATTTAGTCAATAATATATTGATAATGAGTCATTAAAAATAATTCATTTGTCAATCAATAAATTAATTGCCTGGATAATAAATCAATGCAAAACAATTAATTAATTGTGCATAAATAATTGGACAGTTTCGATAAAAAGCAATGTATATCTAAAGATCAAAATTCAGGAATTCCTTAGCCACTACCACCCACCAGTAATGTGTTAAAAAGAATCCACAATAGTAGCAATTATAATAATTAATATCAAACCTTAGCCAATCTGGCCCGACGAATAAAATCATTTAATTTCCGAACTGTAGAATTTCTGGGCAAAGATCGCAAATCCTCAAATAAATCCTTTTCCTCTAATTCAAACAATTTCCGATTGGTATCGAAATGAAGCGGTTGATCCCAAAAAGATCCAATATAAACTCGAGCTACTTCCGGGGTATAAAGGACTTTCCCCAAGCTCCACATTAATGCTCCATAAACTCGCATCAATTGCTGACTGTCGACCATGTCACATTTGTTGAGAACAATTCGAATTTTTTCTTCATAACCCTAGCAAAATTATAATAAATGGCTATCTGGACGCTTCTGCAATGTTTTAGATCAAATTTAAACATCAACTGTTGAGATTTTCTTTTTTTACTCCCACAATTATACTTAAAATCGAAACGCACATATAAATTATACTAAAACTGGATTAATGGGGTTTCAAACTGGATGCCGGAAAAAGCTACGGAAATAAAATACAATAAAACTTTATAGTTTATTTGCTCAATCTATACTCAAAGATGGTTTGTTTGAAGAGTACTCAAATTTAATTTGTATGTATCAAAAAATATATATATACAGTAAAGATTCTATTTTTTAAAAAGCAAGTCTTAGAAATTTTGCCAAAAATTTTCCCTCTCAGTAATAATGCTAAAGAAGAAAAACACCGTGTTAACTCTGGAACAGAAAGCTGGGATGATAAATTATAAGAAAAATAATCCTGGTACCACTATGCAGCAGAATATTGCAGAATATTTTGCTCACAAGTTCAAAACTGAAGTAAAACGAAGAACTGTAAGTTTTATATTAAAACATTCTTATTTCTTCAAGTTAAACAAATCTGATTGAAATAAATTTTATTATGGATTTTTTTTCTGAAAAAAAACTGGCGGAACTTTGGAATTTTCTATCGCTGTACAAGTGGAAAATTTTTTACAAAAATTTATTCTTTTCAAATTACAAAATTTTTATAGACTAACATTTTAAAGTTAGGACAAAGACACTCATAGAATCAAATTTTTATACAAATATTCTTAACATTGCCAAATTCTTTAGATTGCCACAAAATTTCAGAAAACCAAATGCGGCAAAAATTAGAATCTTTACTGTATTATTATATAATTCTGGCATTATATTAAGCATAATGGAATATAAAATCATTGAAAGTCAGAAAGAGGCGATGCTATGAAATGCAGAAATGTCTCAAGAATCTCCTGAAAGACCTCAAAAATGACCGAAAAGACATCCTTCAGTTTCTTCATGGTGTCAGTCATAACATCAGATTTGGTCAACCATTTGTGTAAACAATAGTAATAAAAAAATAGTTATGAAAATTTGTCTACTTATTTTGAATTTTCATTTGCAAAAAAATTATTTAACCATTTTATTTATGGTTTTGCTTAACTTAAATATTCATTAAATGAATTTATAATTGTGACATTACCTAATTTGTTTTTGGCTTTTTTCACTTGGATTCACTAAAACTTCCCACAATCAGCATTGAAGATGTTTTTTCTTTACAAATATATTTTTATTATTAAAAGTCCTTCAGAGAATTGAAAATTTCAGATATCAACAATAGATAGCAATCATCAGTATTCCTATGTGAAAAGGGGGCATTCTGTACTTTAAAAATCAACGTTCCTATACGTTTTCGTGGAAATAACTAAGTGTCAGTGAAGAGGATTGTAAATAATTGATACTTCTAGATCAAGATTTTTCAGGGGTCTGTCGACTACAATTTAATTTTTAATTCAGAATTTTAACTTGAATCTTATTACCAAGCACAACAACTTGAAAATAAAACCTGTATTAAAGTGCTAGTTTTTATAAAGGTCAAATATTAGTATAGTATTTTTTCAGAATTGATTTTTTTATAATACAAATGTGCTTTTAAACTAGAGATGAGTTAAGATAAGTTATTGATTTTCTGAATAATTTAAATTTGAATTCCTAATGCTATATGAATAAAAAATTGTACCTATCATTGAATTCGAGTTATCCAAAAAAGTATGATAAAAATTATTTTTCGTTTTAGTAAAAGGATGTGTCCTTTCTAGAACACAAACTGTCTTGAAAATTATCTAAGACGATTGGGAATTTTATGTCACGAATATATCTATATATATGTGTGTGTGTGTGTGTGTGTTATATGTAGCACACATAATGTTCTCTAGGGAACTGTTCAAAATACGTAGGTCAGCACAAATTTTCAAAGTTTTTGAAAACAGCCAAATTTTCATCAAAAATTTATGTAGGTCAGCATAGTTTTTAAAAAAATTTCTAAGTATTTTATAACATAATAAAAATTTTTAATTTCAAACTTATTTGGCTTTCAACAATACAACGTAAGAAACTTAACCCCACTCTGGATCAAATCCTAGCAGTTTGGTTGCAGAAGCGAAAGAAGAGTTCAAAATGTTCAATTGTCTCATTGCTAACACTCTTTTAAAACAAGATTAACGTTTAAGAATAATTCAAAGAGTAATAAACCCCTTTTGATTTTAAAATCAAAGTAGGCAGTTGAACAACTGTATAAAATGAAGCAATTTATCATTTCGAAAGATTGGAACTAAATTCGAACTGTTAAATGAGATTTATATTATAATTAGTATACTGGAGTAGGTAGATCTGAGGCCGCTGGACCACAATTAGTTAAGAAACCCCCGGGGAAAGTATATAAATTTTCATAAGGTTTTGCGCAAAATTCGTAATGTGAAATATTGATTTTATGTGATAAGTGAAAATCCTAAGTATAGTCAGAGGCATATTTTTTCAGATTATTGATACAGGATTTAAAGTTCCAGGAATCTTTGCACTATAAAGTGCTAATATTGATTTTAAAGTCCAAAATTATGCTAAAATGAACTTTATTGAACAATTGTTAGAAGTGCATTTTTTCAGATTGTTGCCACAGCACTTTAAGTTCAAGGTATTTTTGTATTATAAAAAGTGTTAATATTGATTTAAAAGTGCAAAATTGTGCAAAAATAACTTTATTGCACCATATTAAGAGGTGAATTTAGGAATATTGCCACATGACTTTAAGTTCCAGGAAGCTTTGCACTATAAAGTGTTAATATTGATTTTAAAATACAAAATTATGCTAAAATGAACTTTATTGAACCCTAGTTAGAAGTGCATTTTTTCAGATTATTGCCACAGGTATTTTTGTATTATAAAAAGTGTTAATATTGATTTAAAAGTGCAAAATTATGCTAAAAACAATTTTATAACACATTCTGCAATTTCAAATGCACATTTACAGTTATAAATATTAAACTCAAAAAATCTTTTCTCCTGGATTAAACGAACTTTCAATAAATATACTTAAGAGTCGAGGTCAAAAATTTTTCTTGATTCTTCGTAATGAATAGTTTTGCAAAAAGAAATTTTTCAAAATCTCAAAGCGTTAACATGCGCTGGATCAAGTCCTAACAAAAATTAATGAAATGTTAAAAGAAAACCAAAAATGAAGAAAACGTGAATCAGTGAAATTAAAAAAACATGAGAAGTATTTCCTAAATAAAAAGCTTCCGTGATTATCTATATCTATATCATATTCATTAACACTTGATCGTTAGTGCAGATTGTAAAAATAAATGAACTGGCCCAAGGCAAACGGGATAAATATTTCAGAACTGGCACAATTTCAACTATTACATCAGCGATCCGACACGCGATAAATTTGGAATGGAGTTATCCACACGGATAAATTCTAATAGAAATTTAAGATAGCAAATCAGTAATTGATTATGCAATAATACATCCAATCACTCGCATGCCAGCAAATTTCATTCATCAGTCAAATCGGAGAAATTCCTACAAACGGGGTAAAACTTCCCAAAGCACAAATTAAAGATATAATTCATTCTATTTTATTATTGACACTTATTACTATTAGAATTTACTTATTATCTTATAATAATAATAAATAATATTAAAAATAAATAATAAAGGATATTAATATTAATAATATACATAATTAAAAATAATAATAATAATCATTAATTAATAATAATTAATATTAATAATAATATAAATAATAAATAAAATAAAAAAATAATAATAATAATAATAATTAATATTATTAATAAATAATAAAAATAATAAATAAATAATTAATAATAATAAATAATAAAAATTAATAATTATAATTAATATTAAAAATAAATAATAAAGAATATTAATATTAATAATAAACATAATTAAAAATAATAATAATAATCATTAATTAATAATAATTATAATAAATTAAATAATAATAAAATTTAATTAATTAATAATTATAATTAATAATTAATATTAATAATAATAAATAAAAATAAAAAATAAATAATAATAAAAAAATAATTAATAATAATAAATAATAAAAATTAATAATTATAATTTATAATATTAAAAATAAATAATATTAATATTAATATTAATAATAATAAATAAAAAATAAAAATAATAAATAAATAATTAATAATAAAAATTAATAATAAAGAATATTATAAAAACTTTTTTTGTGTTTCACCTCTGATTTCTTTATAAGTGACATAATATTTTCTACAAAATTTGACTGAATCAGATTTATTTAAGGTATTCATAGTCGAATTTTCGGCACAGCCTTTTTCAAGCGATTTCACTTGATATTAATAATAAATAAAATAACTAAAAACTTAAATGCTAGAAATTATTGCTAAAAATGAAAAATTGGCCTTGCAATAAGTCCGCATATAATTGTGAAGATATGATGACAAGGGTAGATGATGGTTGGTGGAAATGCAGATTTATTCGTCTATTAGATTAAATGAAACGCATAAATGGTGAAATTTGTTCCTTCAAAACAAATAATGCAAAGAATCTTTCAATTCTATTATTACTGTTATTATGTGTAACTTCATCCGTCGCAAGGATATCCGCAAAGAAAATGAATCACTATTGCTGTGCAGATATAAATAATCCAATGTAAAGGAGTTTTGAGGAAGTTTATAATTAAATAATGAAAAATAAAATAAATCAATTATTTAGACAAATGCTAAAAAATTAAAATGCCAAAAAATTAAAATAAAAATTCAAGATATCATTGAAAAACAAATTAAATTTATAAATCTTTAAATTCTAGAATTAATTGTAAATAAAATTAATTATTTAGATAATTATAAAAATAAATAAAATTATAATATATAAAAGTCTATAACAATAAATAAAATTAAAAAGTCAATAATAATACATTTATTTTTATTAATGACTCTTATTTAGTTTATTAGTTTTTATTATTTCATTCATATTTCTTTGAAAATATCAAAAATAAATTGAAAATTAATTAAGAATGTTTATCAAATAATTTTATGAGCTTCAAGAAAAAATACCAGCAAAATGTGTGAACTGAGTGATCAAATGGAATGAAGCGCCCTTTATTAATCATGATATACATCGAAAAAACAAACCTACCTTTAATAGTTCAATAACTCGGCGAAATTCATCGGATATATCCAATTTGTGAGCATCAAAAAGAAGAATAATTCTGTCCACTCGTTCCGCAAACCATTCGATTACCTCAGAGAAGCTATAGCCTCTATCCAATCGCTGTTTTTCACCACTGAGAATTCCCGGCGTGTCAATAATATTGATCGATTCCAACACTGGATTTTTAATCATTGAACATTGAAATCGAGTGAGAAAATTATTTCCAAATTTCGATAGAGGACGAAATGGCCGCTTCGGGTCAACAACTAATGCGTTACCAGGTATAGTGCCCTCTTTTTCGTCAAACATTATTGCAATAAACTTGTCTGTTGTTGGCTCTGGACCAATACGAATGCCGGGAAAATCTTGTTCTAGCAGATATCGGATAAATGTTGTTTTACCCGTTGAATATTGACCCAACAACAGAACCATCGGTTTTGCATCAAAATCACCGGTCTCCAAAGATGAAGAATGAAATTCATGAAATTTATATTGTTTTTCTAAAGGTAACAGCTTTTGAGTGTATAACTTGTTCAGACTTTGTATGACATTAACAAAAATTTCTTCATGTTTCGGTTTGTTAGATTTGAATAAATTCATTTTAAAAATTTTTCAATTTCTTCCCTCAATAATTTTACAAGAAAAATGATTGCAACTGAAATACTAAAATTGACTCAAATTTTTTCAGTCACAAAAATATTTTAATAAATTATAAAAAATTAAAGAAGTTCAAAGTGAATAATTAATTCAATTAAATTGTTGCAGTAATAAAACAAATTTTAATCCTGGAAATATAATTGGTTGTTTAATACAGATATTAAATTTTAACTATATTACGTCAAAAATGTTTTAAATTTTCAATTTCTAAATAATAAAAAAGTTAAATAAAATAAAATTATAGTAATAAATAGAGCGAGTGTTAGATTTCAACCTCTATTCTAAAATTTCTCCATTTAGTATGATAATGCCCTATAATTTTGGTCATCTGTCTTGGGTGTTAAACACCATGTTGTATCCCACTCGCAAAACATCATAATGTTGGCACTTAATGGTTGAAGTACTTGATGTTTACCTAGGTTTATTTAGGTGCATTTTAGCAATTCATTGCTAGACCCAAATTTAATTATTGGATTCATGAGAGTGTGTTACACTTTGGAACTGTCCAATGGATCAAGGACCCATGGATAGGTGAACAGCTTAACCCAACGTTTTGTGTCCGGTGGATTCTTTCGTACTGCTGGGTTTAGATAGATTTTAAATAAAATTGTTTTGGTGGGTTTCTGGGTTTTGATATTTTGAAACTATATGGTTGTTACCCAGAAAACCCCATACAAATATTTCCTTTGCTTACCACTCTGCACCCGTTGCTGAGCAACGTTGGAACTGTGTTCGAGTGGGTAGATCGTCCACAAAAAGTGAGCGCTATTGCTAATGCTATAATTTACCGAACGATCCATGGGTCCAACGAGCTGCCGATAGGAGGCCTGTGCTCGATTTTGATTTTTAGGTCCCATTATTCTCAAATCTCTGTCAAATGTTAACCTATACCCTCATATCATTCATTGTTATGTCCATTCCCAAAGTCCTTCTTATCGTTGTCCATGTCGAAGATTATTCTTTGGTCGGTACACCCTTGGTTATGTTAAGTATTCACACACTAGTTCTCTTACTCTTATCCCTATCATAACTACAATGTTCCCTATTATTATTACTAGCATTATCATTGTTGCTATTACAGGTATTACCTTTATTAATTGTTACTACTATTACCTTTATTATTATTTTTATCACTATAACTACTGTTGGGCCAGAACACAAACGGCCTTGAAAATTGTTTAAATACATCAGCAATACAGCACAAAAACCCAGCACGAAGATAACTTAAAATACAATATACAACATCAACTAAACACTTTAAAATCTGAGAGAATATAAATAAATATAAAATCAAAAGACATAAAAGTAAAATAAAATAAATACAAAATGCATCAAGAACCGCACGAAATTTACATAATAAATAACATAATAACAAGAAAATTTGACCGTAAAATGACCATTTATATAAAAATAAAAATTAATGAATTAAATGAAAGAAAATGAAATATTTTTGGTTGAATAAATTTAATTAAAAATGTTAAAAATAAATTACCAATTTAAATTAAGAAATAAATAAAAATTTAATTTAGATAACACAAATAATTTCAAGGTCAAATTTGTTTAATCGCAATAAAAATAACACGCAAGGTTAAGGTCAAATTATAGGTATATATACTGATGTGTTTTGACAAATTTTTAAGCTAATGTTTAATCTAACGTTTAAGCTAACGTTTAATCTTACGTTTCAGTCTTATGTTTCAATCTTATGTGTACAATATTATCTGTAAGCGTATGAGTGAATATCAAATTATTGATTAATAACTAATGATGTGAATCGAAGATATGATATGAACTTACTGATTGTTAATGCTATGAATTGAAGATGTTATGAATTATGCAAATTATCAATATATGCTGACGATTTTATGAATAAATATTTTATTGCATCGAAGCTTCTACCCAATTGGAATGGTAACATTTATTTATTTCCTTTTTCCTGGCCCACAGCCACACAACATACAAGCTATTAAACTAAAACATAATTACCAAGCTGTGTAAGTGCGGTTTCTTCGCCTATAGCTTGTGCCCGTGAGGGTTCCGGCGTGCGTAACGCAGGAACTCGAACGTCAAATCATTGAACCTAAATAGCGAAAGAGAGTAGCTTGAGAGTGGGTCTTTTGGCTCAACTTTCTTGCACTCAATTTCGATAAAATCGACATAAAATTGTAAACAACAATCGGCTCAAAATCACTAACACCGAGTAGTCCAGTGGGCACTCATTAACTATAATATGAACATAAATAGATCATAAGGACAAAGAGAGGGAAAGGGTAGCGGGGAAAATAGCGAAATCGTTGCAACAGTTAAAATGAACAGCCATCGGAAAAAGATTAATCCGAACGACCAAAATTACGAAAAAGAATGTTTTAAATAATATATAATAATTGAGTAAATTATGTTGAATTAAGACGAAAAATAAGGGAGGAACGCTGCCCAATTTTTTCGAATTAATGAAAATACTTTATCGAAAACTGTAGAATAAGGACGGAGTAAGGCTAAATTTTTATATAAGTAAAATATTTTTATAAAGCTGAGGAATAAGGACGATTCCCTACTAACAATTTAATAATAATAATGATAACGGTAAGGATAATGGTAATAATAATAATAATAATAATAATAATAATAATAATAATAATAATAATAATAATAATAATAATAATAATAATCATAATCATAATAATAATAATAATTATAATAATAGTAATAATGATAATGATGGTAATAATAATAAATATAATAGGAATGGTAACAGTAATGATAATAATAGCAATAGCAGTAATAATGGATTAGGTAATACATATAATAGTATCAATGATAAGGCTAGCAAGAATAATGGGAACATGGTAGTTATAATAGGAATAAGGGTAAGAGGGATACTGT
Organism: Schmidtea mediterranea; assembly: GCA_022537955.1. NCBI lineage: Eukaryota > Metazoa > Platyhelminthes > Tricladida > Dugesiidae > Schmidtea > Schmidtea mediterranea. The sequence continues at coordinate 40,581,801 of CM039681.1, forward strand.
ATGGATATTTAACATAACGAAAGGTTTACAGGCCATAAACAAATCATCAATACGGATAATGATAGGAGAGACTATGGGAATGGACATAATGTTAGATGATATAGCGGTATAGGTTAACAATTGGAGAAGATAGGAAAATAATGGGACCTAAAAATCGAAAAGCGAGCATAGACCTTCTATCGGCAGCTCGTTGGACCCATGGATCGTTCGGTCAATTATAGCATTAGCAATAGCGCTCACTTTTTGCGGACGATCCACCCACTCGAACACAGTTCCAAAGTTGCTTAGCAACGGGTGCCGAGTGGTAAGCGAAAGAATATTTGTATGGGGTTGTCTGGGTAACAACCATATAGTTTCAAAAAATCAAAACCCAGAAACCCACCACTACCATTATATTTATTGTTATTACTACTATGATTATTAGCACTATTATTATAATCATAATAATTATCATCATTATTGTAAATACCATGATTATTATTATTATTATCATTATTATTATTATTATTATTATTATTATTATTATTATTATTATTATTATTATTATTATTATTATTATTATTATTATTATTATTATTATTATTATTATTATTATTATTATTATTATTATTATTATTATTATTATAATTACCATTATCCTTATTTTACGGCTTTATATTTTCATCCATTCGGAAAATTTGAGCAGCGTTCCGCCCTTATTTTACGCGTTCCACTTTTACTTTACTATTTTCAATAAGTATTTTCATCAATTCTGAAAATTTGAGCAGCATTCTGCCCTTATTTTTCAGTTTCATGATAATCTTATACCAACCGTTGAGTCGCATTTCACTTTTATTTTTCTATTTTTTATAAGTATTTTAGTTGATTCGGAAAATTTGAGCAGCGTTCCGCCCTTATTTTACGGTTTTTTATGATAAGTGTTTTAACTATTTCCAAAAATTTGCGCAGCGTTCTGCCCATATTTTCCGTTTCAATTTAACATAATTTATTTAATTCTTATTTAAAAACATTATTTTCATGATTTTCGTCGTTCGGATTAATCTTTTTCCGATGGCTATTCATTTTAAGTGTTGCAACGATTTCGCAATTTCCCCCGCTACCCATTCCCTCTTTTTGTCCTTAAGATCTATGTATGTTCATTTCATAGTTAACGAGTGCCCACTGGACTACTCGGTGTTAGAGATTTTGAGCCGATTGTAGAATCATTTAGGTCGATTTTAAAGAAAATCGAGAAACGAGGAAGCAACCAAAAGACCACTTCCTTACTCCTCCTTTCTTCTATACGGAATAATATTGACGTTCCGATCCCTGCGTTCCGCACGCCGGGTCTTCACGGGCACAGATCATCGGCGATATTCCACGCACTTACACGAATCTGAATACTGTGTATGATTTTACTATCTTGCAATGTATTGGCTGTGGGCCGGAAAATTTTCGACAATTAGAAAATAATTTAAGCATCATAATAATTTATTAAAATCAAAGCTAAATTACCGGCTACTTCCGTTAAAATTCATAAATTCAACCATCCAAATTAAAAACATTGAATTAAACTTCCCATAAAAATCCATAAATACATATCCTTCCTAAATAACTCGGATACATCCATAAAAATCCATAAATCCATATCCTTCCTAAATAAATCGAATACATCCATAAAAATTCATTAAAAACATCGAATTAAATAATCCAAAGTGAAACTGCTGACAACCAGTGTCAAAATACGATTTAAAATCAATACTGAAAATTAAGATTAAGATTTGTCAAATCGAATCAGTATATATACCTATAATTTGGCCTTAACCTTGCGTGTTAGTTTTATTGCGATTAAACAAAATTCGACTTTGAAATTATTTATGTTATCTAAATTAAATTTTTATTTATTTCTTAATTTAAATTGGTAATTTATTTTTAACATTTTTAATTAAATTTATTCAGCTAAAAATATTTTATTTTTATTCATTTAATTCATTAATTTTTACTTTTATATAAATGGTCATTTTACGGTCGAATTTTCTTGTTATTATGTTATTTTTTATGTAAATTTCGTGCGGTTCTTGATGCATTTTGTATTTATTTTATTTTACTTTTTATGTTTTGATTTTATATTTATTTATATTCTCTCAGATTTTAAAATGTTTAATTGGTGTTGTATATTATATTTTAAGTTATCTTGGTGCTAGGTTTTCGTGTTGTATTACTGATACATTTAAACAATTCTCAAGGCTATTTGTGTCCTGGCCCAACATGTTTATAGTGACCTTAGTTGCTTATCTAACCGGAGCTGTATAATTTAATTCATCCCAATAAAACCAGTCACTATCTGACATTTTTAATCTGTGAATAGGTTTAGAGTTTAACTAAAAATGAGTTGCACTGCCATGACTGCTGAGATTAATGCTCTAGTGGGTTCAAAAATTGATTGATCGAAGTACTGCTGGGCACCTGATGGGTAAAAGATATAAGATTTTCGTGGTTATTTGTAAGGGGTTCCCACCAGATGAGCGCACAAGAGATATAACCATTGGATACCCGTCAAAAGAACGTTGGAAATGTATTCCAATGGGCGGTTTGTAGTACATTTTAATTGTATTGTATTACATTTTAATAAATCGTACCTTATATCGTGCCGTACCTTGTATAATGTGTACCATATATCGAGATTCTACTGTAACATGTATATATGAACCTGGATTATTTCCAGCTCTGTGTTATACAAAAAATCACCCTATTTGTATAAATGTCTTTTCAAGCGGTAAAATAGTTGTACTAGGTCTTAAAAGTTTAGATTTTAAAATTATCGTTGAAGGTATTATAAACGATGTAAAGGATTTGATTGAATTTTTATCCGTATCAAATAGTATAGGTAATGAGTATTTGCTTGAATTTTTATTAAATAATGTTTAAATCAAATTATAATAGTTGTTTATTTTTTAATTTTTAATTTTGTTTAGAAAATAAACTAAAGGTTTTGATTGATAAACTCAAAGAATTAATTCCGAATTCAAACGAATCTATCAAGTATTGTGCTCCAGAAGTTATAATGATAAAAATCTATGAAATAACATGAATAGATGTTACAGAACTAATTCGTGTGGATCATTTTATGATTACATCATGTACCGAAAATGTTAAAAAATTGTGATATTTGTATCAAAAAGATATTAGATACTTGTACATGTTTTATGAATCTATAGAAGCGAGAAATAATTCATGCATTACTTGCTTAAATGCGAAAATGTACGTTTGTACTACTTTGCATAAAGAGTAAAGTTTATTTACTTGAATGTTTTAGTTTTGAAATAATAATTCCTTATTTAAGCTTTAACATTTATGTGCATCCTTTTTTACAATAAATCTAGATGAATGGTAAATTCTATATACATTCTTGTCTGGTTATTTGATTATTTAGTTTGATAGATGGAAAAGGGGATAGGGTTAATAAATTATCGCAACCTCAACAAAGATATTTTTTCTCGCATTTATATTTTATAGCAAAACTTTGACGAATTAAAGGGGGTTTGCTGAAAAAATACAGAATTTTCTGTTTTATAATAAAATTCTTAGTGTGAAATACCATGGCCCTAAAAATGATTGGTGTTTTGCATGTTTAGAAATTAAAACAAGTAAATTAGCATAATTGTTTTATGTACTCTTGTATTGATGTCCGCCTCCTCTAGACCACAACACATTTATCCCAATGGTTAATAATGACTTTGTTCATACTATTCATATTGTTCCTATTGCATTCGATTCTAAAAAAGCAAAATATTTTTCTATTATCATCTGTTATTGGACAAAACTGAGAACTTTAAAAACACCTTGACCGAATTTAATAAAACAAATAAATAAATAATAAATTTAATTTATCAGAAAATTTCAAATGTTCGACTAAAGGAGCATCCGGATATAATTAATAAATTTCCTAAATTTGCGCTTCGTGTGAATAATATTTAATTTAGTACATTCAGTTCTTCATCTTTGGTCGCTGTTTTCCAAGCTTTCACACTGGCAATGCCTTGATTTAGTAAAGGCCGAAACAGCAATACGTGAATGTACGAATTTTCATCAATACGTATCTAATATTGACATTCGTTTATAGAGAGAAAAGAAATAAAAGAGATAACCTTTGTTAAATAATTGGTTCCATGAACTAATTGGGTTCTTATTTTTATTATTTGGAATGTTTGACAGTGTCTGTCAATAATTCTTTCAATTACAGATTTAACCTAAGAGAAGTAAATGAATCAAAAAATCAAGGCAAAGTTACGGATATTAGAAATTCTATCTCGTCTTGGTTTGGTGATCTTTCTTCTGTGTATCCACCGAACATGTTTAAAGGTTTTCTTTGGAATGGTAACGTAAAATAACTTAATTTTTAGTTGGTTTTATAATCTCAAATCTCAGTTAAATTGATGACCTTTGAACGTGATATCGCGATTATAGGCAATTTTAAAAAAAGCTTGCATTTATTACATTTTTCTTATTGACTAAATTTGTTAACAAACGTTTATAAAAATAATTTTTTAAGCGGTTTTTTGGGGAAACTTCTTTTTCCAACTAGGGTGAGCAGAGATAATTTAGATGTGTAATTTTGACGGTTTTAATGTTCTATTCGTTGAAAGCTGCTGAAATGAAAGTCAGATTTTCCAATGATTGAAAAACAAGAATAGGTTTCAGATGGTAACTCCTCTAAGCAGCCGAAAAGTTTTGTGAATAAAAAATGGACAAAAAAGTCAGTTTGCATTCTGGTTAACCAATAAAAATAAATAAACTTGAAATCCACCTCAACGTTTTATCATATCAAAATTTATAATAAAGCTTATTCAATTAAAAATATAATTTTAGAAATGTCAACAAAATCAATAACAAAAACAATTTTTAATATTATTAACAAGTTTTATTAGTTTTTTATTTGAAAAGGTTTATCGATTCCATATAACTTTTTCATGGCATCACAATCTGTAAAATCACTTTCAAAGAAATTTAAAGGAATATCTTTGACACAAATGTTAGAAAATGGCATCGGAACTGATTTCAATTGGCAATCGGTTGATTTAAAAACGACCAATTCCTTACGGAGAAATATTCCTCTTTTTACGGCAGTAAAAACATCTTCTTTCTCATTATAATAGCATTCATATACATAACTTTTTGTCAATAAATGCAATAATAATGGGGTTCCTATTATTAAAAAAGTAAAACCACCAGTTAAAATATACTTCAATAATTCATTATCAAGATTTTCAAACATAAACTTCTGCATTGATAATCCTATTCCACTTGTGAATAATGAAAATCCCTTAACTCTTAATACAGTATTTTTCTTCTGAGCATCATAAATTAATTTACCTAAATCCGAGTTATTATTACAAGTAATACCTTTCAAGCTAATATTTCTAATATTGGAAATTGTAAAAATTCCTAAAGATTTCCCTAAGAAAAATCGTGTAAACATTATATATTTTTACAATCAATTTAAAAATTTAAATTATATTAATTCATAACTTTGAAAATACGCACAAATATATATTAAATAAACGCTATTTATTGAAAAAATAAATAAATTATAAATTACTGAAACATTCGTAGTAAAATAATAAAAACAAAAATTTATTTAGGTAAACCGGAAGAATTTTTCATGTTTATTGCAACATGCTTTATCGTATTTAAGACAAAAAAATACATAACTGATACCGGTAATTTATTTTTCAAAATAATTTTGGGCCAAGACTGCTTTTGTTTAAATGAATCAAAAACAGCATGCAAACACAGCAATTCGGACTTTATATCAGACCTATTAATACCAAGTAAAACACCTTATAATACGAGAAAGAATATAATTAAATTGGTGGGTTACAGGGTTTCAAATCTTGCTTATCCTCCTGGTGACCCTAGTAACGCCATACAAAATGATGCTGATCGCCACTTGGCACCCGTTGCTAAGCAACGTTGGTAATGTGTTCAAGTGGTGGATTGCCCGCAAAAATTGAGTACCATGTGCTGGTACTGTAGTTGCTCGGGCAACCCTCGGGTTCACGAGCTGTCGATAGAAGACCTATGCTCGCTTTGTTCTGTCCCTCGTAACTATTCAGGATTAGGTTCTTATTGGACTGTGGGAAACTGAGACAACGAATCGGCGGTGTGATGAAAATGTTTATGACAATGTTGGCATACGATTATGTTAAAGTAACAACTCAACTAAGGCTAAAACTATTCTATTCAATTCAAACACATGTATAACATTTACTACTTGACGTTTTGGAGTTGTGTTGCGCGACGTCGGGCACGTTCCTTACGTCCCGGTCGACGATTGTTGGTTGGAGTGATGGGTTGTTCTGCTGGCTTGGTGGTTGTCTGCGGCAACTGAGTTGGGGCGAAGATGAGCGGATAAGTTACCGCTTCACCTTCCCGGCATACCGCTAGGGCGACTTCGAGTCCCCAAATCTGCGTGCGCAGGCTCTGGTTGAGCTGCCGCTCTTCTCCCCAGCCTTTCTGGGCCGCTGTGAGTCGGTGGTAGATCGCTTTCGACTTTGCGGGATCCGTCCATGTTGCTTTTATATGTTGCATTTCGCGGGTTAATTGAATAATCTGGGCGAGTAATTCCGCGTTTGCCTGTCTCGCGTGGTCCAATTCTGTCTGTAAGATTCGTAAGGACGACATCGCTGTAATTAAACAGATTATTTCAATTTATTCTTGATTAAGTTAGCTAGTCACTCATCCCGTTAAACCAAATCATACATAACTCTAATTATAAGAAGAAAATAACACACAAATTGCTAATATTTTGAATCAACTACTACATAAAACTATCATGATTAAGTCACTCTTCGGGACAATATCGTTTCAGGCTTCGTTTGAGAGCTTCCACTGTATAGGGTCTTCGGGTATCTCGGACTGGGCGAGGTGGATAGGCGACTGCAATCCGCCCGGCGAGGATGTCTTCCACCACGTTTGCAAGGTACATCCTCGCCTTAACCACCTGCAAATCTACTTGCTCCTGAACCCTTTCCCATTGGGTGAGGAGGTTCTGCGCGTTTGTATAGGTCACCGCAGCTGGGTATTGCTGTTCTGAGAGACCGCAGGGATCCTTCTCTAAGCCTAACATCCTCCAGATAGTCGGATACGGCCATTGTTGACGTATCGGATCGAATGTCCTCGTGGTCGGTTGAACTCTTGACTGTCCCTGTTTGTCTGTACTTCGACTGATGCTTCGTTCGGGTGACATGTCTAAAACGTTTTTATTATTAGCTCCGCTAATTTCACCATGTTAAGTTGTTAAATAAATAGGGCCTATGTCACTGTTGAGTGTGTCATCTGATTTAATCTTATCGAGTTCTAGTGGCTTTCTATTTGGTCGGGATTCTTTCGAAACGGGCGGCTTATGCTAGTGAAATTAATGATACACGGGTGGTAAGTCTATTGATCAACTTGCTTTTATTTAATTAGGCAGGATAATGTTAAGGAGTTGCCGAGTTGATATTAGGGGTAGCGACTATATTGATGGAGATAGCGTCGAATGCAAGTGGGGATTTTAAGGATTTTGCATCTGTATTATATCTTATTTTGTCCATTTTATTTATTTTTCCATTTTTCGGGCTTTCCAATATAAAATTTGTTGTTCGACCGAACAACTCTTATCACCATATCTTATAATACAAGTTTATGGATTCTTTAAATCTAATATTGACGTTAATTTCATTTTTCAATGCTATAATTAGGTGATTGTTTGAAGGCGAGAGCGGATGTCGAATCGATGAAGCGTCGACGTATGTTTGGCGTTTTCACGTAACTTCCGGCGGATCTTGTGGCTTAAACGGTTGAAAGGAAGTGAGACTGTTTATTGACATCCGCTGATTTATAACATTTCATTTTCAGGATTATCGATTGACGGATTAGTCTGAACTTATTTGGGTAAGCTATTATGTAGATTGATCTGAACATAGTTTATCACTATTTTTTAGGGAAAACTAGGTATCTCGATTGAAGCCTTCAAACAGATGGAATTTTTATGCCGTTGCAATGTTTTCGTTTTATGGAATTTATGTATTCGACACTTTCTCATGAGTTAACTATTTTGTAATATTAAAATAAAACTTTTTCTCATTCTAAACGTTTTATTAGTTTGATTTAAACTATCATTCATTTGTTTCGTCTAGGATCGTTTTAATCTAGCCTCTGAATTTGTTTCATTTTTTAAGAAGACTTTGTTTTAAACCTATAAATTATGCTAGTTTGGATTAAAGGACAGTTTAGTAACATTTTCGGTCGTTAATTACACTACTCGGTTTTCTCATATATTTACTTTAATTATTTTAATCGACCTTTTATTTTGACTCTATAAAACTACTGTAATATTAACATCATGCTATTAAATCCGTGAATCTAATTCTACTTTATTCTTATTCAAGGTTTATTTGATCTCTACTAATGAAACTATTTTATTTTCGTTCTAATTGTTTAGTTATCATCGCTGAATACCTTAGTTTAATCAACATCGTTTTTTAGTTCAGTTATCAAGTAATTTTATATTAGTTAATCAACAAATTAATTCAATAAAACTTATTTTTTAATCCATAAATTACGTTAGATTTAGTCGTCTTAATTGAGTAAATTTAACAAGTAAAGTAGGTATTTTTACGTAAAATTTCTTAAGTTTAATGAAAATGAAACAAATTCAGTTTGATCAACTAGTTATTTATCTTTAGTCAACAATTAAAAATCTAATTTAGCTGAGTAAATGAGTTATTTATCTATGAAATTTTCACGTATAATATTAATGATTCGCTTATTACACATTATCAATTTTAGTTAGCTATATCAACGATTTAATTTGTTTTATTCCCGTACCCTTTCCCTTTAATAGGCCTTAGGCGCATTTTATGTTCATATTATATTTATTGAGTGCCCACTGGACTACTCGGTGTGAAGATTTTAAGCCGTATGTAATATGATTTTAGGTCGATTTTACAGAACTGAGAAACGAGGAAGCAGCCAGAGACTTCTTCCTTATTCCTCGATTCAGCTATAGGGATGAATATTGACGTTACGACCGCTGCGTTGCGCACGCTGAGTCTTCACGGGTACATATCATTGGCGATCTTCCACGCACTTACATGCATCTGTACTATGTAGATTTTACTATCTTGTGTTATGTGTTGGCTGTGGGCCGGAAAAATTTCGACATTTTAATTTATAAAAGCATATAAAACAATTTATGTAAATAATATTTATTAATTATAAATGACAATAACATAATTACCCCTTTTCACCATTCCAAAATTCATAAAAATCATCATAAAATAACATAAATACCACTCTTCCCACGCCGACGCCGAGCAGAGCTCCATTGAGATGCAAGGAACGTGGCGTGGAAAGAGGGTTCCACCATAAATATTTCTCACCTAAATGTGCTGAAAGTAAATCCTGAATAAACTGGTTAGCTTCGAAAAACAGTTCAAATAATTTTCAAAATAGTTCTAAACGATTTTCAAAATGGTTTTAAACAAGTTTCAAAAATGGTTTTTTGGTTAAGTTGAATGTGAAAATGAATCAGTATTTATACCTAATTTTCTAGTGTGTGAAATTTGATGCAGTAAAACAAAATTCGACCTTGTTATTTTCTAGCAAATTCTATTCTTTAATTTTGATATTTTTTGATTTATTTTTATAATTTTTTATTTAGAATTTTTATTGAATTATTGCTAATTCAAATTTTTCAATTTAAATTTCACTTTAATGAACTTTAATTGATTTTTTCAATTTCGTCGAATTTGTTGTGTTTTCTTGTTGTATTTGTGTAGGTATCGTGCGAATCTTGGTGCATTTTGTTAATATTTTAATTTATTTTTATGTTTATCATTTTATATTTAATTCTCTTATTTCTCAGATTTTATATGGTTTAATTGATGTTTCAGTGGGTTTATTTAAATTGCGTGTTATTTTTGCGTGTGTGTTTCTGATCCATTTAAACGTTTTCAAGGCCGTTTACGTTCTGGCCCAACAAAATATATCGAAAAAACATTAAGGTAAATAAAATTATTTACAAATACACCAAGAACCGCACGAAATTAACATAGTGGTGGGTTTCTGGATGTTGAGATTTTGAAACTATATTGTTGTTACCCAGACAACCACATACAAATATTTTCGCTTACCACTCGGCACCCGTTGGAAGTAACGTTGGAAATGTGTTCGAGTGGGTGGATCGTCCGCAAAAAGTGAGCGCTATTACTAGTGCTATAATTGACCGAACGATCCATCGATCCAACAAGCTGCTGATAGAAGGCCTTTATTTATCATTACGTCTATTCCTATAGTCCTCCTTGTCTTTGTTCGTATTATTGATTTTTCAATGGCCTATGCACCGTTCGTTATGTTAAATATCCTCACAGGGCCTCTCTTACCCTTATCCTTATTATAACTACTATGCTCTCTATTATTATTACTAGTATTATCATCGTTACTATTACATGTGTTGTGTTGGGCCAGAACACAAACGGCCTTGAGAAATGTTTAAATGGATCGGTAACACACACGCAAATATAACATGCAAATTTAAATAAACCTATTGAAACATCAATTAAACCCTATCAAATATGAGAAAAAAGAGAATTAAATATAAAATAATAAACATAAAAATAAATTAAAATAATAGCAAAACGCACCAAGATCCGCACGATACCAACAAAAACATAACAAGAAAACCCAACAAATTCGACGAAAATTAATAAATTAATAAAAGTTCATGAAAATGAAACTTAAATCAAAAGATTTGAATTAGTAATAATTCAATAAAAATTCTGAATAAAAAATTATTAAAATAAATCGAAAGATAATAAAATTAAAGAATAGAATTCACTAGAAAATAACAAGGTCGAATTTTGTTTTACTGCATCAAATTTAACATGCGAGGTTAGGGACAGAAAATAGGTATAAATACTGATCCATTTTCACATTAAAACACACCGTTTTTCGAAACCAAACCATAAAACCATTTTTGAAAATCTATAATTTTAGGTGAGAAATAGTTTGATTTTTGGAGCTCTCTCTCCACGTCACTTCCTCGCAACCTCGATGGAGCTCTGCTTGGAAGTCGGCGTGGAGGGAGATGCAATGTTATGAATTTTTATTTTATGAAATGGAATGTAGGGTAATTTATGTTTATTTGTTATATGCTTAATAAATATTTATATTTTTTATAATTTGTTTTACATACTTAACTTCATTAAACATTTGTCGAAATTTTTCCGGCCCACAGCCAATACATATTGCAAGATAGTAAAATCCACATAGTACAGATTTGTGTAAGTGCGTGGAAAATCGCCAATGATATGTACCCGTGAAGACCCAGCGTGCGGAACGCAGGGGTCGTAACGTCAATATCATCCATATAGAAGAAACGAGAAATAAGGAAGAAGTCATTTGGCTGCTTCCTCGTTTCTCATTTCTGTAAACTCGACCTAAATTATTCTACACACGGCTCAAAATCATCACACCGAGTAGTCCAGTGGGCACTCATTAAATATAATATAAACACAATGTGCGCCTAAGGCTTATTAAAGGGGAATGGTACGGGGAATAAATTAATTAAACTAAAGTGATTTGTCGATTAACACAAATTAATTCCTTGATTTAAACTAGAGTAATTTGTCGATTAAATGAATTAATTCCTTGATTTAACGAAAGTAATTTACTGATTAAAATTAAAGCAACAATAAGGTCATTGGATCCAAAGATTAATGTGCAGAGTGCTGTGACTACGAATGTTTTGAATGTTTTTAAATAGTTTACGTATGTTAAATCATGTTTGTTTTTTTAATATTATTAAAATAATTGAAAATTTTAAATTGCATTAATTTTTAAAAATTGGAATATAAGTAAAAAATTTAAAATTTAAAATTAATTTAAAATATATTTTTAAAAATATTTATTTATTAAAAAATTAAATTAATAAAAAATAATTTGTTTAAATTAAATGTTAATTCATAATATTTTTAGTTGGTTTTGAGTACCTGAAGATGATAGCTGTGCTATCGAAATATATCGTACGAAAGGTTTTTTATTGGCTTTATCGTTTAATAAGTAATTCATTGATTAAATTAATATAATTCATTTTATTAAAATTAAAGTGATTATTGAGTAAAAATAAGTAGCTCATTGAATAAATTAATATAAATTCTTTGATTAAAAATAAAGTAATTCATTGATTAAAAATATCGTAATTCATTGATTAAAAAATTAAATTAATTGTGGATTAAAGATAAAATAATATAAATTCGCTGATTAATTTGTTGATTAAAGATAAAATAATATAAATTCGTTGATTAATTTGTTGATTAAAGTTAAAATAATGTAAATTCATTGACTAAAGATAAATTAATTCGTTGCTTAAAGATAAAGTAAAATAAATTAGTTGCTTAAAAAATTAAATTAACACAAATTCATCTAAATTAATCCGAAATCGTTGTTATGGAGTAAGAACTAGCATCGTTGATAAATTAAATTTGAAAATGAATTAAATCGATGGAATTAAATTTTAATTAAAAGTAAATGCGAATTCAAAATTTACTTAAGAAATGGATGATTGCACCCCATAATTTCAGCACCATAATCTAAAATCCAAACCAAAGTATGAGAAAATACATTTTCCTGAACCATCTCGTAAAATCATGAGAATTGAATGAAACGATTGAACGTCATCGAAAAATCATAAAATTTATTCCCTTAAAACAATGAATGCTCCATCATCTGCTAAATAGTAAATAACATCATCGAGAAGTAATAAACGACCATTCCAATAGTCGATAGGGAGTAAATCCCGAATTCCTATGACAACGTTAAATTTGTGCGAAATTAAATCATAAATTAAAATACCAACCATTTGCAGGACCCGTTGTGCTGACGTACTTAGAATCACCCTCGGCAAACCAAATGGAAATACTTAACAAATTCTAAAGAGAATTAATAACATTAAAAACCGAGACATAAGGCATGAAACTTACCAGAACGGAATGTCGAATTTTCGACAATCGCCGAAAATTAATAATCGATCATTAACTATTCAATCTACCATGATCGGAAACCGACAAATTACACAGGATGTATATTCTAAGTGTGAATAGTGTCAATCGGTTTATCTCTAATAATCAATAATTTCAGCATCCGGAGAAGTGACTGAAACGAATCTGATCAGGAACATTTGCATAATGGAGTTTAAATCACATTCAGAGGAGGCAACTAAAGAACCAGGAACATTCTTGGAGGGAGAAGGACCGAGAAAAGTGGTCGCCGTACATAGTGGTAACTCATTTTGAATTTTATACTTATCGTCTTTAAGGATAATTAAATGATTAAAATTGTGATGTCTCTTGTTAATCTTATTAAATGATTGAAATTTTCCCTTCTACAACTAATGCTAATTTTATTAAACTGTTTAAATCACAAGACACCATTCATAAGACAGTTGGATTCTAGTGCATAGTGTTATCAACCTGGACGGTTCCATATCAATGTTAACAATATGTCGTTGAATTATGGTTAGAAAGAATAGTTCCTGTAGTTAAAGGCGCTGAGTCTCATTGAGGAAAGCGATAGTTGATATTTGCTTCTTAATATTTACAACCCTGGTTCATAACTTTCAGATTAGAATATTTATTGCAGGAGCTAACTCACAAATGTATTATCAGATGTATATGGTGAATCAGCATTAGAATTAGTTCTCTAATATATTATCTCTAGTTTATATATTTATTACTTACTGATAAACCTATTAAATTAGAACAAAAAATTATTAATATTTAAGGAAAAGATCTAATTAATAAGAGTATTAATGGTATCTACGATAAGACAAATAATATGACATCTTCTTGATTTATAATATATTTAATCATGAAATACATTTTTCAAAACCATAATAATAAAGGAAGAAACACTATGACGCTAAATACCTGAAATGTATTTCAAGGGAATTATTTCCAACATCAATCTATAATCATAATTCGTGTCAAGCACTATTCACCGAAACTACAAGTTAAATAACCTCGATAAACGCATTGCTGAGGCTTTCCCGTAGGTGGATACCCCACTGACAATATTTAATTTTAGCTCTCAATTCCACACTTTCCCTCGCAGATCGCTGGAGATGGGCTTGGGCCCAACACCGCCAAGAACGTTGTCCGGATTTCCCGCCGTCGAAATTCCTCGACCGGGATAATCTGGGAGTGGGCACGTCTACTCAATGGAGCCCGTCGGAAGAAATACATCAGCAGGCCCGACAGCAATTGGAAGACCTGATGTCACAACAACGAGACTTGAATTCGCAGGTGGCCCGAGCTCGCCAGCATTTGGCAAATGTAGAAGAAGATTTGCTGGCGGGTCGGATCGCCAACTCGTACTGGCACCCCCAACAGACCTCACCAAGCAACGCGGCCCAGACCCGCATTACTAAAAGGCCGACGATGGCCATTTCCGGCTTCACACCTGAAGAGTGGGTGGCGAGCCAATTCCCCTAACAGTTGTGACGATCCTATTTGATTTAAATCAATATTGGTAATTTGTGATTGCTTGCTATATCAACATTAAAAATAAAATTTTTAAACTTGTCGTTAGTTGTTTTGCCAGATAAAATTCTTCTTTTTACCTGAATTTTGTTTTAAATTAATATTAATATGGTGTGATTATACCCGTATTATGAATTTCTATGCTTAATTTTGTTTGTATTAGCTATGGATCCGACTCAATTATTACAACAGGAACTATCCCGAGCACAGCAGAACAATCGATCACTCTATGGACAAATCATACAGCTTACCAAGGAGGTCCAGCAAGTGAAATCTACCTGGGTGGACCCAGCCAGGCTAAAGTCCATCTACCAACGCCTAACAGCGGCCCAAAGGGGTTGGGCAGAAGAGCGTCAGTTAAACCAAAGTCTCCGGACTCAAATTCGAGGGCTGGAAGTCGCCCTGGCAGCAAGTCGGGAGGGGCAAGCGGTGACTTACCCGCTCATCTTCGCCCCATCCCAGTTACCCCACCAGACTCAGACCCACGATCCTACACCGGCAAAAGGTTCTCCAACCGTCCCATCCAGCAGTCGCCGACCGGGACGTAAAGAACGTGCCCGCCGCAAAGCCGAACGGCTATTAGATTAAGACAATCTTGAATAATTGACTCGACAGATGAACTACATTTTTCTTTAAAATTATAATTGTGATTAAATCAAAATTAGTATGTTCTTGATATAATTAAAATGGAATAATCATCGGAAGATCATGAATACTCTCATTATGTCGTTGGAAAAAAATAGTGTCCTTCTCTTACTGGTCAGCATGAATTTCAAACTTCCACACAAGGGACAGAATAAAGCGAGCATAGGTCTTCTAACGACAGCTCGTTGAACCCGCGGGTTGTTCGGGCAATTACAGTATTAGTAATAGTGCTCAATTTTTGCGGACAATCCACCCACTCGAACACATTTCCAACGTTGCCTAGCAACGGGTGCCGAGTGGTAGGTGAAGTATCATTTTGTATGGCGTTACTAGGGCAACAATGAAGATAAGCAAATTTCGAAACCCTGTAACCCACCAATTATTATAATCCATTATCACTGATATTACTATTATTATTATTCGTGTTACTACCATAACCATTATATTTATTATTATTATTATTATTATTATTATTATTATTATTATTATTATTATTATTATTATTATTATTATTATTATTATTATTATTATTATTATTATTATTATTATTATTGCTATTGTTATTATTATTATTATTATTACCATTATCCTTACTATTATCATTATTATTATTAACTTTTTAGTAGGGATCCGCCCTTATTTCCCAGTTTTATCGGAATATTATACAAACAATTGAGCCGCGCTCCACTTTTACTTTACAATTTTTGATAAAGTATTTTAATTAATTCGGAAAGTTTTTAGCAGCGTTCCTCCCTTATTTTACAGTTTTATGATAAAGTATTTTACTTATTTCCGAAAATTTGGGCAGCGTTCCGCCCATATTTTTCGTCTCAACTCAAAATAATTTGTTTAGTTCTTACATATTATTTAAAATATTCCTTTTCATGATTTTGGTCGTTCGGATTAATATTTTTCCGATGGCTATTCATTTAACTGTTGAAACGATTTCGCAATTTTCTCCGCTACCCTGTCCCTTTCTTTGTCCTTATGATCTATTTGTGTTCACATTGTATTTAATGAGTGCCCACTGGACTACTCGGTGCAAGTGATTTTGAGCCGAATGTTATTTAAAAGTTTATCTCGATTTTATCGAAATTGAGTGTAAGAAAGTTGAGCCAGAAAACCCACTCTCGAACTACCCTCTTTCGCTATTTAGTTCAATTATTTAACGTTCGAGCCGTCGTTACGCACGACTAGACCCTAAGCGCGCGACTATAGGTGGAGAAACCGCACTTACACAGTTTGAATAATGTGTTGAATTTGCTACCTTGTGAAGTGTTTTGGCTCTGGGCCGGAAAATAAATAAATATTACCATCTAAATTGGATAAAAGCTTTGATGCATAAACGTATATTCTTCATTAAAAATTCTTCATTTCATATTTTCATCACAAAGTTTCATAAATAAAAACAATTCTAATTGAAAATATTTCTGAAAAGTAAGACCACAAATTGGCATCTGCATACTAAAATCAGTCTGACCATAATCTGCGTATTAACACTAAAATTCCGTTCGTCTCTCTGCACACTAACACTAAAATTCAATCTGAATGTCTTGTCTGTCTATCTTACTGCACACAGTTTGTTATCTACACAATTTGTTTCTTCGACACAATCTGTCAATTTGTCTGAAAATTTGTGAAAACACAACAGTATATATACCTATTATTTGACCTTTACCTTGAGTGTTATTTTTATTGCGATTAAACAAAATTTGACCTTGAAATTATTTGTATTATCTAAATTAAATTTTTATTATTTTCTTAATTTAAATTGGCAATTTATTTCTTAAATTTTTTAATTGACGATAATTTATTTTAACTCATTTAATTCATTAATTTCTACTTTTATATAAATTGTCGTTTTTCGTTTAAATTTTCTTGTTATTATGTTATTTTTTATGTAAATTTCGTGCGGTTCTTGAGGCATTTTGTATTTATTTTATTTTACTTTTGTGTTTTTTGATTTTATATTCATTTATATTCTCTCAAATTTTGTTTTAACGCATCAAAAGAGCATACAAGTTTAGGGTCACAAAATTGGTATATATACCGATTCATTTTTACAGAATTTAATTAACTTTTTCCTGGTGTAAAGCTCTTACCATTTTTCACTACCAAAATACGATTTTCTTAATAATAAGCACTTTTGTGTGATACAGGAAGCCTGTGTGAGAAAAAGCTTCTTTACAGAACCATATTTGTGCAACGACTCACATCATACGAAGTGAGGAATTAATCATGAATATATGCTTATGAATGTGCTGGGCACTGATAAAAAAACTTTAATGAAGGGTCATGTAATCCCTAACCAGCGCCCGCATAAGAAGTGACCGCTAGACACACTCTCAAGGTCCACTGTATGCTAGTGGGTGAATATTTTCAAAGGATAAGCCTCTCTACAAAGAATGCAAATGCCTTGATATTCCTTTTGGGTCCATGAGCTTTCATAGAAGACCTCGTGCTCTGTTTTTACTTGTCCCTACTCTCGAACAACTAACTGGTTTATTCAATTTTAATTTAAATAAAAACAAAATCATAACAAAGTTAATATTGTAATAATATAGTAATTAATGAGCACAAATGAATGATCACAGATCTTTTGTCAACGCTGTAATTTGATAAAAAATTGATAATGTTACTATATAATCGATATATTCTTAAAAATGACCTAAATAAAGTTTTTGATTTGCTCGTCGCATATTTTCCTTGAGTATGGGAAGTGTATTCTATTATCAAGCTATGACACACTAGGGATCGACTTATTGATTCACTATCCAACGGTGAAGCATGTAAATTTCTACTATTCTCCAACTTGGATTTATTATTTGAATATTATTTATGGACTATTTTTTGGAAATATTTTGGATTCTTATAAGTTCTCATATGATGTCCTAATGGTAATGTTATTTTATGTTATAATCCAACTTTGGTCTTTGTCAAATCCATTTTCATTACTATTTTTAATCTGAATTAAGTTTAATTTAGTTATCATTTTAAATCATAAAATTATTATATTAAATAATAATAATTTTAAACTTTTCTTATCATTACCCTTCACCCAATCTGATCGCATTTGTTTTGGGCTTCGCTGCACATTATTCTTGAACCAGCATTGATTACTATCATGTCCCACCTTTTGGCAATGATCGCACTGGATTTGAATTGGGCTCTTTTGAGATCTATTTTTTAGCCAACATTGATTAACGTAGTGCTCCAGCCTCTGGCAATAACTGCATTGAATTTGACTTTCTTTTCCGTCATTCTGAATATCTATCGTTTTATTTAGTTCAACCTTTGGCCTGAACTTTGGTGATGGGCTACTTGCTTGTTGGATCCGATTATTACTAAAAGGACTTATTGATCTATCTTTGGTTTGGGTGATGATTGCAAACGATTCTGACTTGGTCGTACGCTTTTCAAATTCAGTTCAATTTTCATTGCTTTCTTAATTAACTCATCAAAGTTATTAAAATCTACGTAACATAAAGCCTTTTTAATTTCCTTTTAACTCCTGTCAAGAATTGATCCTGTAACAACTCCTTTACCTGGTTTGCAACATCAACTTGGTCTGGTTTCACTTCAAAAGCCTTTTCTGCAAGAGTAGTTAAATGGTAAGCAAATTAACTTACCGATTCATCAGACTTCTACACTCTGTTGTAGAATTTTTGTTGCATTATTCTTTTGATATCACCTCCGAATAACTTTGCTGCCAGAGCATCTTTCAATTTTGTCCAGTCATTGGCTATTGCTCTTTTGTCAATTTGTTGTCAGCTTTTCTGGCTGCTCTCTTTAAATATAATGGCAATCTTTGTACCTTTATCAACTTGCTCCATCCGTAGGCTGTATGTACATATAATAATCCCCCATAAAGTCGACAAATTCCACAAATTGGCAACTTGCATAATCATTACCTTCTTTGCTATTTCCCGTTATAACCGTAGACACTGGTGTCTCGTCATTATTATTGGTATTGATGGATTGTCTTGAAGTACTCATTATGATTTCAACTTGTCTTTGGCTTCTCAAACTGTAAAATGATCTAGTCAACACAGGTTTCACTCGTCTAAGTTTCAAAATATTACAATTATAAATTTACCTTTCGCTTTAATCTTGAATTTTCACTTTACTAATAAATTTTCGTAATGATATATATTTATTTTCACTTCATCGATTCACAATATTTCAAATTTCCAATAGTTTCACACTTCACAAAATTTTCAACGACTTTTACTCCCTTCTACAATATTCTTTGAACAATATTCGTTTTACTATCAATCTCCTGACCGACTTTGATCACGTCGGACTCGCCAAATATGTTGGGTTTTTATATAGAAAGTCGGTGCTTAGGTCTGACTCTTTAGTGTCCTTCTTTAATCAATTCAATTAACCCAACACAATAAGATTTATTTCCAATTTATATTTCACAACTTTATTCACAACTTTCACAAAAAATCGACATACTCTACACAATTACAGCCCACGATTTCACAAAATTCAATGCGTAGGGATAAGTCTTCCAAAGGGAGATGTCCCTGTCTGGTGCGCAATTTGTTTGGCTGGTTGATTTATCTTTAAGTTTATTACCTCCTTTACTCCGCTCTCAGAAATACTCTCTTCGACCAAATGCCAATTTTGTTGATCTGCCTTTTCTTTTTATACTCATCTTGCAACTCAAGTCACCCGCAAACTAAATTGGTTTTGGCATTTTTGATATCTTTGTCCAAAACCAAATTAGTTATTTCTGAGCTCCCGGGTTTCCATTTGTTTACAATAATTATTTTGGTGGCGGGTTTCTCTTTTATCCCGGGTTTTCTTCGTCAACCAATTTCGTTTTCCGTAATTAGAAAATTTGTTGACGTTCCGGGTTTCTCACACTATTCGGGTTTTCTGTTGGCTCGGACTTCCAATTAGGGTGGCCGGACAAAATGTCATGGACAAAATGGCATGGACAAAATGTCATGGACATAATGTCATGGAGACAAAATGTCATGGACAAAATGTCATGGGAACAAAATGTCAGAGGATAAAATGTCATGCGGACAAAATGGTAGGGGAAAAAATATAAGATGGAAAAACAAATGAAATGAAATAATATATTTATTAAAATTAAGTCCTAATGTAATTTATTATTGTAATAATATTTAGCCTATATCAATAATAGTCTGAGATATTCAGTTAATGAAAAGCACAGTATTATTAACATTATTAGGTTATTTTAAAAACGCATCTAAAAATAAATAATCGAGTCTTTTAGCAATTAAAATTAAACAACAATTAGAAGTTAAACAGCATTAATGATTAAAACACGTGCAATGTCTCCTAAATATGTGATTGAATCTCGGTTGTTGTAGTCGGTCACCATAGTGTGCAACGCTTCGTTGACGCGGATGTATGTTTTCTGTTTCTTCCCAGCCGTTGTTCCCAGTTCCAATTGACGGCGAAGAAGTTGATTGCTGTGTTGTTCTTGTTGTAGTTTGCGTGCAAGTTTGGTTGTGGTCGGATGAGCAAAACCGACAACATTGTTGAATGCATTATGCCAACCCTCGATTGCGTTGTTGCTGCGAGGCAGGTTGTCGATTTCTCTAGAAAATTGACTCCAAAGTTGAATTGAGAATCTTGGTGGTCCTCTTCTTCGCCTTCTTAATCTACCAATGAAATTATCTTCCATGTAATCACAGATAACCTCGATGTCACGATAAGCTGGATCTTCGATTAAATGTTCAAACAAATCAATAACATCCTGCGGTGGGACGAATGCTAAGGCAAGTAGGCATTTGACGAGAAGCGCGAAATCTGGTTCATTTCTGTAACGTTCCGAGAATCCTTCCGCTTGCAATTTCCGCCAAACACATTGGCCGAAGTGAAACATGCATCCAGTAATTGTTGCTGTCGGGAAGCTGGATTCAGACCTGCTTTCAATATCAGAATTTCCTGGAGCAGATGTTGATATGCTTCTTCTGTTCTTGAAGATAGTAGTGCATATACTACCGGGAAAACTTCGCCATTAATGAAGCCATGAATTGTGTATAGTTGGTCATATCCATTTGGACTCACTCGAAATGTTCCACCTGCAAACCAGTGCTCACATCTGGAAAGGAATTCTAAATCATCCTGAGCTGCGAAGATGATCATGTCTTCTCTCCTAATACGGATGAAAGGTCTGTTACTCTGCGTCAAAGAATATCTCATGATGTCATCTTGATCGTTTGGTCCCACCGTCTGACGATGACGTCGTACGTCTCGTGCCAATGTTGTTCGTTTTGGAAGTAGATGCGCTGCTGAAACTGGAACATTCATCAATTCATTCTGAACAATTGATCGTGTTGTTTCGTCAGTAGTTTCACCTCTTCTTTTCATGCCGGCTCGTGCTTTTTCGACCTCTACTTGACCATGCGTTACCGTGTGATTGTGAGTTGCAACTTCATGAACAATTTCATCATCTTTTGTGTGCACTCGCGCTGTGCACGTTCCTTTTTCACAGCGCCAAAGGCTTTTTCCGTCATTGTTCTCCGAATGTTTCGTAAACAAGTAACCTTGAACGATAAGCTTACGATTTCCTTTCTGTGATGTAACGAATTCTAGCATTGTGGTAACTTTTCAAAATTTATTTGTAAATACTAAGTAGCTATAGTAGTCTACAGTAAACGCAATAAATTGTAAAATAAAATTATATTTCCAAATAATATGAATTATAAGTTATTTCTATTTTTTTCATATAATATTTTAAATTTGAATTTCTGGAAATTTTTATATATAATCTAACGATATTCATAAAACAAACCAAAAATTGGAAATCCACCTCATGCTACAGTTATAGCGCTGGGACTTAAGTTATTAATAATAATCTGGCAAAGTTAATTTTAATTTACATAGCTGTGTTTTTAATTTGAAGCCAACATGCACTCAACGGACCGAAACCAAACATGTTTTGGCACATAACACTGACGTGCTGCGACAAGTAAGGCAATTAAAATTACATGAAATCATGAGCGCAGATGAAAGTAGGCGGAGATAGTGAAGAAGAAGAGCAAATATTGGTTTCATTAATACTGTTTTCAATGGTCAGGTGCCCTTGATTATTTCACGGAAGAATGCTTTATTTCATTTAAGTTTTAGCTCAGTTGAAAAGGCTTTAAGGATTCTTATATTTCAATACGAAAGGACATTAATATTCAATGAGTTTAAGATGAGCAAACGGCTCGTTATGCTGAAATGGCACCGTATGCTACACAGTACAGTGTTTTGGTACTTGTTCCCAATTGATCAACGACAAGTAAATACCCAAACATCTTATATTTTGTCCCCATGACATTTTGTCCATGCCATTTTGTCCGTGACATTTTGTCCTAGCACCCCAATTAGCCAATTAATTTTTAATTAATTGCTATTTTTATTAAATATTTCCTTCTGGGGACCCCCAATCGATTTAATTTTATTATATTTGGATTTGTCTAGTCATTTGGCATCCGCCCATACCCGTTTCCCCCATAAATATTAATTTTAAAATTTTAATTGATTTTGCCTTTTTAATTATTATTTCGAATATCAATGTTTTTAGTGATTTTCCATTTTTACTTTTGTGCATTTTGTTAACTCCAACAATACTGAGTTTAGTTGAGTTAAAATCGAAACTACGTCCTCTTGGGTGAACTAAACTAATAAACAATTTGGAGTTTAAAGAGCATGTTGTGAAATTAAAAAGAAACTAACTAAAGACGAGTCGAATAGGAAATTCAATTTGGGTCTAATCTGAGGAATGCGATCTTAAATCAATAAATATAAGTAAACTCTGACCAATAAGCATAAATGAACATAAACTTGTAGAAATAAGATAAAAGATTCGTCCATAAAATACTATTGGAGGTTTGGCTAAATTTCAAAATGGCCTACCATCATAACAACTCCACGAGTAACACCCGAATCTTCGTTAGATAGAAAGAACAACAACGAGATAAGAGTGATCATGGCTAATGATAATGTTGGATGATGAGGGTAGACCGATCACCACATTTATCCTGAACAAGTACTACAAGGCGGGTCCTGGCAAGTTCAGAGTGAACATATATGCTGAGGAACGGGCATAAAATAAATCCTCAAGATGCATGAATCCCAAATCAATGTCAATCCCCAACATACAGAATCCCAACAGAACAATCAACCTCCCATGCCAAATCAATATTCGAACAACCAAATCTATTCCCTGCAAATCTATTCCTTGTGTATCAAACAATTATTATGACAATTATTAATTATAACAATTCGATGTGAATATTTTAATTTGAACGATTATCACATTTGTATTTGAATTTTAAACAATTACCGCGTTTGTATTTTTAGCAGTTGATTCAGGTTTAAACATTGATAATCTATTTTATTATTTTATTATCTTTGGTAATATTAATGTATATAAAATTAAGTATTATTATAAATTATTTTTAGTCATTAAAATTTTTGGTTTATTGATATTTAAATGAATTTTAAATAATTTTTGGTTTATTGGTGAACACAAAACAAATAAAGGGAAAAACATTTTAAATAATCTTTGGTTTATACAAAACAAATAAAGTGAAAAACATTTTAAATAATTTTCGGCTTATTGAATAAATATTGGAATAGAATCGAACATTTTAAATAAAATAAATAAAAATTAATGCAAAATATCCGAATTTTAAATAAATAAATGTACATTAAAAAAAATAAATAAATTTAAATTGACAAAAATATTTTGGTATAAATACCGAAGTATTTGTCAGTTAATTTGCCCTTAAACTTTTAACCAAAAAGAAGCGGTCTCAAAAAGGAAATCTTTTTAAGACCTTAAACTCGAACAGATAAAGTTCCACACGATTTTTTGCACGCACTTATATAACACGCACCTACACACATTCTAACACTTACACAACAAGCACCAAATTTTCAATTGTATTTGATTATAAATAAATTGTGTTTATCGGAAGAAGTTGAACCTGAAAGTGTATATTTGGTAAATTTTATTGATTAATAAATTACATATATATAATTGACTTTGTCTTTTGATTTATATAAGAAACCAGTGCAAGTTGAGACTCACTAAAATCGAGACCTCAACAATAATGATAGTAATGATAATGACAACCAGAGTAACGTCGAGAATAAGAAAATAGAAATTAATAACAATCATGACACTAATAGTAAAAACAATATCTAATAAATGTACACGATAATGACGATAAGAATGATAATAGCAGTTATCAAAAGTAATGCTAACAATACGCACAACCATAAACATAAAATAACAATGGTATGACATGGTCGGTGACACGGTAAGTGATTGAATTGAGCTATATAAGCCCTCTCAACAATGACTGTCATGTTATCAATATGGACGCTAAATCAAACACCCAGCACACAAAGCGAAGCCCAGCGAAAAGAGTCCTGGAACGGCAGATGCAGGAAGCCACAGGAAAAACATTCACGACTCAAATTCGCACCAAATTATGCCCGAGCTGACAGCAAGATTAACACAGCAAATGGAAGGCAATCCATTTCAAGACGACATATGCCAGTGCAAGAAAGGAAGGTTTTTCAATTCAACTCAACAGCGGCGGCCCAATGTCGCCAAATCATGTGGGACTATGGATATTCAATACCTACGCAAGGAGATGTCACGTTACCGGCCCGACCGGGGCTGATGGAAGACATAGATCTCCCTAGTATATCGATCAAAAGGGACCCCGGCCGGAACCTAGCCAGAGAGGTCCACCAAAAAGTAGAATTTTTATTAATTCGACTGGAAGAGTAAGATAGATAACTACAATACAGACGACAGATGGCCAGGATGGAGCTGGAAAAAATCAATCGCGACATAGCAGTGGATCGAATTTCATGCTTGGATGTCCAATTCCGGGACTACAATGCTTCCTACGAGCTCGACGACCCGGCTCTGAAGACTCTGATAGCCCTGACTCGAATTACAATTCCGGATAAATTAATTCACCCGGTCGTGCTGGAACGCCTGGAGCTGTTTCATCAAGAAGGAGATCATAGTAACGCGAGACCTCACACGGAAAGGTCCCGATTCAAAAACCAGTAGTATGATGAAGGAATTAATCAATGTGTAGTGATTTTCATAACCGAAAAATAAAATTTTATTGTTAATTTTATTCTCTGTTTTATTCAACTTATAAGAGTAATATTTGCTGAAGTGAAAATTTTCTTTAGTGCTTCGATTGTTTTGTAAATTATGTTTGTATAAGGGACGAATGGAGAAATTGATTCCATAAACCGACACTATTTATCGGCGCATAAATGCATGAACGTTCAGTAAGTGTAATTTTTGGGTGACCATGGAATGAATGCACCATAATTGAATCCCCGAATAAACCTATCTCAGGCCGTCATATTTGTATTGAACTTAGAATCTAAATTGACTTATATAATGAAAGTTTCACTTAATTTTTCTCGTTGGTTTAGTGACGGATTTCCGCCGAGACAGCCAAGAAGACGCTAACAGAACGAATCACATCAATATTCGTCTCACTCGACTCTTGATACAGGTCACTCAGAAAATTCAAAGACTCAAATCTACCTAGTTCGAACCGAAGCGGGTAAAGAGGATTTATCAGGAGCTTGACTCCACCTGCGCCACCCTGAAATAGACGAACTAATCGAAACAGGCTCAGAAAACGCAAATCCGAGCCTTGAATGTTGCGCTGTCAGTCAGCCAGGAGGGAAATGCTGTGACATCCCAGGTTGTTTGCTCCGACACAATTAGCCTATAGAGAACGTGCAACGACGAACGACGGAGGACCATCAAACAAAAAGATGCATAAACCTGGAAAGGCCGAACGAGCTCGACTTTGGTTAATGCGAGCCGATCCTAAACGGGATACAGGAATATCAAAGCCACCTATGGAAACGTATAACAAAACTAATTGAATTTATTTCGATCGTTTTTGTATCTTTTTTTTAGTTTCGAGTTAAATTCGGAAATCAAATAAGGAGAATACTTAAACCCATTAGATATAAGACGCATAGTCAACACGCTAGCCTCGGGAAGCCAGACGAGGACAGCACAAGCGAAGTGATCGACCTGGATCAGACAGTAAGAGAGGGACAGTACAGAAATCGAGCACACACCTTCTATTGGTAGCTTGTTGAACCCAATATGAGGCCGGGCCTTAGCAGTCCTGAGACAGAGCTCACCTTCGGCGATCTCAGAACCAGTGGTTACATTACCAACGTTGTCTAGCAACGGGTAACCATTCGAGGGTCAAACAGTTGTATGTCAAGGATTCAAAACCAGAAGTCACTAACCCACCAATATTCACAAATTCAGCTAAATTTCTAAATTTAAAAAAAACTTTGATATTAAAACTGAATCAAATTAGCAGACAACTTTAATATTTACATGAAAAATCAATCAACTAAAAAACTATATTTTAAAATATAATGAAGTCAAAACACATGAAAATTATATTGACCTATCAAGGTTAAGTAGAACAAAATTTTGATAAAAATAACAAATCGACAATTGTACACATATGGCTTCAAGGTTTTGAAACCAAACCAAAATAGCACCATTTGAATCATCAATAAATGAAAATCATTTGAAATGGAGAGTTAATTCTTAGAACTAGATCTAAAATAAATAAATTAATTTCAGTAAATTAAAAATAAAAAAAAATAATTTTAAATTTGTCAAGATCTTAGAAATGTATTGACCTTATCGAATGAGAGCTCATAATTCGTAAAAAAATACGAAATTATTAGAATGTCCTTTCTACCAGACTGCAGTGCTCACAGACTTCCATGAAATCTCCGACAGTTGAAAGTCAAGAACAATAAAATTGATATATAATTATATATTATTTTCTTCATTTCGAGATATTTAAGGTTTTATATAGTAAGGTTTATACAGAAATATTTAACTGCATTAAATTTATTCATAAATATACAAAAGCCTCCATTTTTATTTGAATTTAGCTTTAATTCATTTTTTTCAAAATTGGAATTTTGTCATTTTTATTTACAACGGCTCATTTAATAATAAATTATTACCAATAATAAATTAATTAATTTAAATTAAATATTTTAATTTAAAATATTTCTGTGGTTATAAAATAAGATTTATTTTTTGAGTTTACAAGTTTTGAAATAATTTCACACAAAAAGTCAATAATTATATGAAACCATTAAATAAAAATGGTCTTTTATTCGCATAAAACACCATTTTTTAAAATTTATTTTTGCAATATACTTTGACAGCTTAGCTGTCAGAATGAATCATCGACAAGCTCTGCAAGGGATATTGGCACTGAAGAAAAGACGAAGAAAATATCTTGTTAAGCAACTTTCAGTGATAAGATTCATCTTATATGGGGCAATTAATGATGTTATATGAGGATGGCAAGCCTGTTGAGGCATTCGTCCTGAATTAATATTATAGGACTGGGCTGAGTAAATATAGAGTGGACGTATATGTGGAAGCTAAACCTTAACCAAGTCCCAAATCCAGTTCCCATTCATTAACCCAATATTGACAACCTTAAACCAAGTTCAAATCCAATTACCAAATATCCAATATTGACTTAATTATATTTCTCGTTACAATTTATCTTAACATTCAAGACTCTCAATTTGGTCTTCACCTTTCTATTGTGTATATTTCACCTTCGTCTTATGTTTAATCATTTATTCTAATGGTGTATATTTTGTATTCGTTTCATTTTTAACGATTTGTTTTAACAGTGTATATTTTGTAGCAATCTAATTTTATCTTTAACTTTCATTTTTACATAATTATATGTATTGCAGAAGGGAAAAATATAATAATTTATTAATAGAAAACGCCAATCAAACACTCGTCGTAAATATTTAAATATTTTTATCTTAATTTTTAAATTTTTTTCGAAATATTAAACTTTTGATTTCTATTCTAATAAAATATTATTTTAATTTTATATATATATATAATCAAATAAATTATTTAAATTAATTAATTTTAAGCCATAAAAAATATAAAAAATAATCCTTTTCTGAGATGGTAAAAACTTTGGAATGTGAAAAATCTTGACTTTCAAATAACTATTAGCTCACTTATTCAATGAATTTTAGATGAAATTCTTTAAAAAATTGTAAATAAAAAAAATTAAATCTTATTTTATAGGCAGATAAATATTTTTAATCAAAAATATCACCAAATTAAAATTATTAAAAAGATTTTTAAGGAAAGATAGACAATCAAAATTTTGAAATTATTGACAATTTTATGCATTAGCCAGACCAATCCATCATGGAATCCCTTTCTCCCCCCCCTATTTTGTTTTTATATTATTCTGGATAAAAATTATTTTTTATACAATAATTCATTATTTAGAATAACTAATTATTTTACTTTATATTACATATATAATATTAAATTATAACCAATAATAAATAATCAAAGATTTTCTAAGATTTTAAAAAATTGACATTTTGAAAAAAATGATTTTCATACATTACAAGAATTTAAATGTGATGGTTGTAATGTCACATGCATCGGGGAGACTTCCAGTTATGTAGCGAGGGTATCCGGATCCACGGCAAAATGTAAATTTTGTACCGATCCACGCTATCACAACTAACTGAAAAGTTTTCTACACCAAACTGTAATAAGACACATTCGCTATAACAGCGGTTCTTTAACTAGGTGTGGCGACCCCAACTGGGGTCGTTACATTTTTTCATGGGATCGCGAGAAATTCTCATTTTAAAACAACTAAACTAAAATTTCTATCTATATATAAGTCTTAAATAAAAAAAACTTTGTAAGGTTTTTGAATTAATTTTTCAAAGTTTTAGAATTAGGTGTTTTTTTTTAATTTTCTAGTCTTGAGACCAGCGCTTTCAGAAATCGAGCCGCAATTGCAAGTGCGTCGATCACATTAACAAATATTTTAATGTTTTATTTATTTTAATATTTAATAATATAACTAGAAAAGGTTATTAATCTTTATTTTTTTTATTAATTTTCATATTGTTGTAACTAGAAAATGTTGTTAATTTTTTTTATTTATTTTAATATTTACTATAACTAAAAAATGTTTAATTATTTTTTTATTAGCTGAAAATAAAATAGTATTTGCTGTATAAACGTTTTTTTTTGAAAAACGATTATTTGTCAAAAAATATATAGGTTGTGGGTCGCAAAAATACGGCATTTAAAATTTGGGGTCGCAATACAGAAAGTTTGAGAATTGCTGCGCTATAATATAAGTTGATATGAAAATCAATTTAGTGAAATTTTTTTTTAAAAATCAAGAGGATTTCAGCCATTATTGAAATGTCTGCTAAGTTATTTTTTAAAGCGATTTTTAAGACTTGAATTATGATTTCATAAGGAAACGAGCTCTGAAATATAACTTTTGTTCTACAATTATATACTCTAAAACTTGAATTAATCCCCCAACCCGAAATAACTTCCACACAATCATATTTTTCCTAAAAAATTCTTAAAAAACACATAATGAGAATTATGTGCCGTCGGATATTTGGCTTGGAAAAAAAATTGTTGGTGAAATTGTTTTTCTAGGGGGCGTTAAAATGTTTTGTTTTAATGAAGTGGTTTTCTATTTTTTGTTTTAATGAAGTAATATTTTAATTTTTCAAAATTTATTTTTGATTTTCACATTATAGTTAGGGATTATTTTGGGTCTCGTTAAAAAACCTAAAAAAAATGACTTGAATCTACCGTTAAACAGGCCAAAGTACTTTTTCTCGAAAGCCTAAGCATATATATTATTAATTTTTATGAACATTCAAGAATTGATTTATTTTTTTCGGAATTAGTTCAATATAAAGTGAGTTAAGTATATTTTGAAGTAATAAAAATAAATTAATCTATAAATATGTATTTTTTAAACATCTTTGAAAAATCTCCGAATATGTACAAAATAGTTTATAACATTTTTACAATCAGCTCACTATCAAGTGCTTCCTTCAGAACATCAAATCTCCATTGAAAAGACATTGAACTTAATCCACCTGCCCTTGATGTGATCTTCAGAATGTTGAATTTGATTGAATAAATTGATTTTAACTTATAAATAAATCTTACAAAAAATCACTTTCTCAAATTTGAAGGTTTTACTAGAATAATTTTAATTTTTTCCAGTCATTTTTTTCTTTAAAAATGTCTATAATTAAGTTATTATAGGAGTGTATCTCAACGCAGCTTTACTACATTTGAAAGTTTGAATTCATTTTTTATTATGTGTTGAGATTATTTGGAGTATTTAATTTTTCAAGTAAGAAATTATCATATATACCTAGAATAATATGACCAGCAACATATATGTACAAATGTTAATAATATTGTGCCCACATACTCCGCACCTTTCCTAGCATTTTCAACTGTCTCCTTAGGAACAAAACAAAATCTGATGTAATATATACACGAAAGGAAACTATAGCTGTTTTTGAGGCAACAATGAATCCTATTATTCAGGTGCCCGCCGCCCCTAGCTACGCCACTGGAAGCTTCCCTTCATTTCTGTACTCAAGTTTTTGAACATTGTCAATTGAAGGGGTTGACAAATATAAAAGTGAGTTCAATAGAGACTGTATCAGTAAAATAAGCATGTCTAGTGTTAAAATTGTAATAATTAATGGAAACGCGTTATATGTGAAGCATTGTTGATAAGATCATTGGATCCAAAGAATGTGTAAAACGCTGTGAACATTCGTGTTTTGAATGTTTCTAAATAGTTTCGGTGTTAAATTGAATTAAATTGTTGTTTTTTTGGATGGTTAAATTATAAAGTCAAAGAATTTGTTTTTAAAATATAAAAAATTATAAATTGTTTGGTAAAAGTAAAACCAAAATTTTTAAATATATATTTTCAAAAATAGTTTAAATTGAAATATAATTAATGACTTATATTAAAATAAAAATTAATAATTGTTTACTTTGTTAATTAAATCTTTAATTATTATTATTTATTAAATAATATTATTATTACAGCTCCAAAAAAAGAATAAAGAAAGTCACAACACACAAAAGAAACACGACAAACCAATAATATACATACGCTTCCCTTTTTTGAACAATACGACATGTAATGTAATCAGGTTTTTCATTCACAACACAGATTTACCTGTACAAATTCGTCCAACCTTCACCCCTGCAGCACCTTTGAAATCACAACTTCGAAAATCTCAAAAAGCCCAAACATCAGACTTTATCACTAAGATTGTCTGTACCGTTCTCCAATCAAATGTTTTGGATTTTCTAAAAACATAGTATACCAAATCACTTGCATGAAATGCGACGCAATATACATAGGAAAAACACAGAACATTCCGATTACGACTCAATGGACATATTAAAACCAAAACCAGTAATTATCATGATCACTAGGAAAAACCACACAGATCAGCACCACTAATACACGAAACAAAATGCCAAATACTACAAGACACGTTCAAAAACACATTACAAAGACAAGTCGCAGAAACTTTTTTTATCAAAAAACACAAACCAACTATCATTATTCAACTAATCTAATTTGAAAATTTTTTTGGGGGGAATAATTTAAAACTCAACATTAATTAAAATTAAATTCAACCAATAAAATCAATATAAAATACAAAATATATAAATTTTTTCTCTTATTTTTTAAATAAAAAAGTAATGATCGAAATCACTTGAAAATGGCTGTGCCGAAAATTCGTGAATACCTTAAATAAATCTGATTCAAATTTTGTAGAAAATATTATGTCACTTATAAAGAAATCAGAGGTGAAAAACAAAAAAAGTCCTTACAATATTACTAATTTTGTTATTTTTATTAAGTATTATTAATAATTTTTATTAATATTTATTAAATAACTATTAATAATTTTATAAAAATGATTATTTATTAATTGTCATTATTTATTAATTTTATTTATTAATATTATTTATTAAATCATTTTTAATAATTTATTAAAATTATCGCTTAGTAATAATTATTATTATTTATTAATATTATTTATTTATTAAATCATTTTTAATAATTTTATTAAAATTATTGCTTATCAATATTTATTATTTTTTATTAATGTTTTATTATTGTTTATTAATATTATTTATTATTATTTATAAAATCATTTTTAATAATTTTATTAAAATTATTGTTTATTAATTATTATTTATTAATATTATTTATTAAATCATTTTTAATAATTTTATTAAAATTATTGCTTATCAATATTTATTATTTTTTATTAATGTTTTATTATTGTTTATTAATATTATTTATTATTATTTATAAAATCATTTTTAATAATTTTATAAAAATTATTGATTATTAATAATTATTAATAATTATTATTTATTAAATCATTTTTAATAATTTTATAAAAATTATTGATTATTAATAGTTATTATTATTTATTAAATCAATTTTAATATTTTTATTAAAATAAATATTTATTAATTAATTTTTTTATTATTTATTAAATCACTATTTATAATTTTTATAATTATTATTTATTACTAATTTTAATAGATATTTAAATTAAATTAAAAAAATTGTGCAATTTATTTTTTTAAATCGATAATTTATATATTCAACCAGATGACTATCGTAATATATTCCAAAACGTGTGTTTGAATTGCGTTTTCTAAAAATTAAATTAATTATTTATCTCATATTTATCCCTTAATTGATCATTTAACATTAAATGCACTCCCCCCGGATAAATAAAATAAATCTAATAATCTGGCTCCTAATTCATAAATTGCCAGTAATAAATCAATTTCACTATGAAATTTTCTCAATCACTTGCACACTCGCCATTTGACCGAGATCTCGCCAGCACGCTCATCATTCACACAATAGTCGGAAATGAAATCACATGAAATTTATCAATAAATTACGTAATTATAATTGTGTAATAAAACATTTTACAAAATATTTATTGTAAACTAAAAATTATTTATTCATGAAAAAATCTTTCTCTTTTCGTTTTGAAATTAATCTCAACAATAAAAATTTCACTCACGATTGCGTTGCAATTATAATAATGATTATCAAAATGACAGCAGCGACGCCACCGATAATGAGCCACATTTTGATGTTTTGCCACCAAAATTTTCTACGAGCTCGCACGGCATTCGCATGAAATTCTCGTGCATTCCCTTCCATGTCTTCTGAAATACAACAAATCGTTTTAATGAATGTTCTTTAAAAATTGATTACTAACCAGCTCTAGTGCTTAAATCATCCAATCGTTTGTCTCTTTCGAGAACTTTGTCCATATTTTGACGCATGCTATCAGTCAACTGATCAACTTGTTGCTGAACATTTTTAATTTTTGTATTGGATTGATATCCATGAGAAGAAGTGGGTGGATAATTATCCCTATTTAGAAAATTTATTTATTAATAGTAAATATTTAATACAATAATACAACAAAAAATAATCAAATTTCCTTACATTATTAAAAATATTTTAAAATTATTAACCAAAT
The DNA here is from genome assembly GCA_022537955.1 of Schmidtea mediterranea. Taxonomy (NCBI): domain Eukaryota; kingdom Metazoa; phylum Platyhelminthes; order Tricladida; family Dugesiidae; genus Schmidtea; species Schmidtea mediterranea. The sequence continues at coordinate 40,615,481 of CM039681.1, forward strand.
GATCTAGGTTTACAAATATACAAACTTTAAATGATTTAAACAATAAGAAAAACAATTAATTTCCAATAAAAAATTAATATCCTAAAAAAGTATGTAAAATATTTTAAGAAATTAAATTTCATTATTAAATGAAGAATACATAATACAATTTATTAATTTAAACTAATACTTTATTAACAAAATATAAATAGTTCAATTTTTATTTTAAATATATAATTTGTAAATGCTGAGTTCTGTTGGGCCAGAACACAAACGGCCTTGTAAATGTTTAAATGAATCGGCAACACACATGCAAACACAACATGCAGATTTAAATTCAAACCTATTAAAACATCAATTAACCCTATCAAAATATGAGAAAGGAGACAATTACATATAAAATAATAAACATAAAAATAAATTGAAATAATAACAAAAAGCAACAAGATCCGCACGATATAAATATAAACATAACACGAAAACCTAACAAATTTGACCGAAATTTGATAATTTAATAAAATATGAAATTTCATGAAAATGAAATAAAATTCAAAGAATTTGAATTAGAAATAATTCAATAAAAATTTTAAAAGAAAAATTATCAAATAAAATTGCAAAATAATAAAAATTAAGATTAGAATACACTAGAAAATCCCAAGGTCAAATTTTGTTTTACTAAATCAAAAAGAACACGCAAGATTAGGGCCAAAAAATAGGTATATATACCGATGCATTTTCACATCATTTTTAATCGTTTTTGAAAAGCGTTTTTGAAAATCGTTTTTGAAAATCATTAAGCAGTTTTAAAAATCTACTTTATTACGTAAGTGAGAGTTGTTAATTGAAACTCTCTCCAAGTCACATCCTCGCAACCTCGATAGAACTCTGCTTGGATGCCGGCGTGGGGAGAGTACATTTTTATGAATTTTTGTATGGATTGGATCGTGTTGGTAATTTCATTTTGATTTTAATAAATTATTCATAATATATATATTCTGTTTTATTTAAATTTTTTCGAAATTTTTCCGGCCCACAGCTAAGACACATCGCAAGTCATTAAAATCAGACACATTATTCAGATTCGTGTAAGTGCGTGGAATATCGCCAATGATCTGTGCCCGTGAAGACCCGGCGTGCGGAACGCAGGGATCGGAACGTCAATATTATCCCGTATAGAAGAAAGGAGAAATAAGGAAGTGGTCTTTTGGCTACTTCCTCGTCACTCGTTTTCTTTAAATTCGACCTAAACTTTATTTACTCGCGGCTCAAAATCACCACACCGAGTAGTCCAGTGGGCACTCACTTACTATAATATAAACATAACGGCGTCTAGGATCACTTAAAGGAAGTTGACGGGGAACTTGAAATAAAATCATTGCTATGATTACGAAATAAAATGAAGTAAAATCAATAAACTTATTAATTAAATATTCCATTTGAATACGAGGATTTCTTAATAAAGACCAGATGTCAATGAGATTTAAATGACGCATAGGAAAAATATAAAATCGTTGAGGAACCCGCGAATACTCGTTTAATAAAATTTAGGACTCCATACCGATAAAATTTAGCTTTACTAAACCTATAGGAAGTGGCAAACGATCCCGTACTCGTGATACAAAAAAGAAGACCAAAAATAAAATGATCAGCCCATGGGGTTTTACGGAAATAAGAAGTAAACGACGTTAGAACCCGAGATACTCTAATCAAGCCGAATAAAATTGCTAACTACATAGGAAAATCGCCGTCAATCAAGATCCAAAAGGTCATACGGTTTGTGAAGTAACATATACAACCCATATAAGAACCCTAGCCGAGCCCATTAGATTAATAAAATAATTTCCAATAATAGATAGTAAATCCCAAATATTTTCCACCCATAGTCGAAGGTCAATTTCATAAAGAAAAAATTGAGAATTTTTGAAATAAAATTCAAACCCGGAGGAATCCACAAAATTAAATAATTAAATAGTTGGGAGAATTCCCCACAAATGAACCCATTAAAGTTGTCTACATTATAAAAAATAAGATAAAAAGAAAATATAAACTCAGATGAACCGGTTTTCAAAAATGGTAGTGGATAAATAACAAGAACTTTCTTTTATAAAATTTAATCCACAATAAATAACGATATCCCACCAACAGACACAAACCTGGAAACAGCTATTTCCAATAACATTCGGAAAATAAATAATAATTAAAATCCCGTCTAACAATTCGATCGGCATGCCACAAAAATAAAATTCTAAAACCTAGTAAGATTTTTCCCCAATAATATGTAGTAAAATAAATAAGTAACAATGTTTTCTACAAAGTACATTCCAAAAGGATAGCATCCTTCCCCAACAACGGATTACACACGACCCAAAGAGAAATTTCGCCTAAAAAATTGATTAATATTAATTAGCAATACCCCAAAACAAAACCTGGTAAAACTCTCCCAATCGATAGACCAATCACCTATCACTGAGTGAGTAGGTAATCAAAGAAAATGTCCTTGACCACAATAGGTTTCACCGGGCAATTGGTGATCGAAGTTTTCAGATAGGCGAGGAGGAGTTCCGCGGGAAAAAATCTGATCAATCTACTGTATGTGCCCATTCGAACCGGATAACGTCCTTGTGTAAATATAATCCATTCATTTCAAAAATCCCCAACCTCTGCACAATCACCTAAAAAATAGTTAAACCTACAGGGAATAGATATGACATAGATTAGGCGAAGGAATCCAATCCCAAAACTTTCTAATAAAATCATCCATTCGAATAGCAGTAAATTGTTGTGACTAAAATTCAAAAAATTCTAAAATTTGTAAATACATCCAGAATTGTTAAGGGCTGCCGATTGAAGTTGAAAAATTTTCCCTCCGATAGTCCATCTGGAAATTAATATATAAAAATACCTAAATCAATCGACTGAGAAAACTAACCTAATATTGACATTTAAACATATTGATTTCCATGAATCTCCCTCACCACGTCACTGACGAACATCTACATTCCGGCACATCACCGAGCGGTGTGCAACGTGCATAAACTCGCCGGTAAATTCCATAAATAGACGTGCGCACGAGCCTAATCATTTACAAATATAACTTTATGACGCAACCACGAGAATTCGGAGACACAGCGACTGGGGAAGAAAGTATCGAGATAACCTCGAACCTAGGTCCACAACCTTGGAGTAAGTTCTAATTTATCAAATTTCAATGATTACCCAATTTTTTGTAGATATTTTTTTTATCCCAAAATTATATAAATCTGGCGAAGAGATTTCTTGGAATTCATTATTAATTATATAAATCTTTTGTGGATAATTTTAAATTCATTCTAATAAACGTATAGTAATACTTATATAAACTTTTTGTAAACAAATTGTTAACTTCTTTTTAAAGAATGTATTGTAATAATTATAAGCATTTTCTTTTTGTAGATATTTCTTGGAATTTATTTTAATAAATGTATTGTAATAATTACATGAATCTTTTGTAGATAATTTTAAATTCATTCTAATAAACGTATGGTAATAATTACATAAATCTTTTGTAGACAAATTATTAAATTCATCTTAAGGAATGTATCGCAATAATTATAAGAATCTTTTCGTAGATTTTCTCAGAATTCATTTTTATGACGATATGGTAATAATAGCTGAATCCTTGTGGATATTTTCGAAATTCAATTTTCTTAATTGTATTTCTAATGATTATAGGAATTTTCGTGTAGATAATTTCCACTTGAAATTCATTTTTTTAATTGTAGCTAATAATCACATACATTTCGAGATATTATCGAAGTTTACTTTAATGATGGTATTCAATAGTTATATGAATTTTTATAGATATTCTCGCAGCTTACCTTAATAATCGAATGATCATACAACTTGTTGCAGATAACCTTCGAAGTTCGAAGTAATACTCATACCCAATAATTACACAGATTTCTTGTGAGTAATTCTTGCCAGAATTAATAACTTTGCAGAGAGGAATCTGCCAGACGCCAAACACATGTTAAGTGCAATTTTATTCTCCCACATGATCAATTTTTTTTTCATGGATACTAACCGGGGATATCTGTGGTAAAAGGAGGTACATCGGAAAAATTCGCTGAAGATCTTAAATTAACATTAATTATAACAGTTAAAGTTTCTGTTCCTTGAAATAATGTTTTTCCTTCTTCGGCCCATGTAGTGGTACCTATTTAAGGGTGTTGAGTAATAAAATGCCGTACCCCATGGCAAGAATATTTGTTTCTTAGTAATCATTTTGTACATTTCAATTTTTTTCTTAGTCTCTGCGTACGGCCTAGATTTTGAAGACACACATATTTCATTGGTTTTATCTTTTATGCACTACATGATGAAACGGTTAAGGGGTATACCACCCAGATAGAAATGACACCTATTTCCTTCAATTATGAATTCCGAAATAAGTAATTTACATAGTCATATTATTGTTTAGAACGATCAGAACCCTTCATCTACGTCCATACGCACGTAGCAGATCAGTGGAGGCAAGCGTGGCGACGCTTCGGCCAGGAAAAATACCCCGATTGCCCCAGCCAGGAGAAAACCAGTCGGACGATATGCTACTAGTGGAGAATACAATGAAGCAATTCAAGAAGAAAGGACAATCAAGTGACCCAAGTCCGGCCCAAGATATCCATGTTCGGGCCCGGGCGCTTCTGGCCCACCTTCAGGACCACCAGCGCCGCGTCAACTCCCTGGTAGATTGGGCCAGTAACTACCTGGCCTACGTGGAAGATGACCTCGCAGCCGGGCGACTCGCAGATGCCTATCCACCCAGCCCAAGACCGGCCCGTAATACAAAACGGCCCGCATTCGTAATTCCAGGCTACTCCCCGGAGGAAGGGATAAGAGCGTTTTTCGAAGAGTCTTGACTTCGTTGCTTTATGGATCACCAATCTCCTGAATTTTATGATAACTAATTTTATAAAATATATAATTGTCATGTGAGATTTGTTGTCAATTTTCATTTGGATGATTCCTTAGTATAATTCTTGTAATTTATGTTTTAAATTAACTGTATGCCTGAGAATTTTTAAATAGATTAGTAAGAGCTTTAATGTTCCTTATTATAGTAATGGAGCCTTCACAAATATTGCAAACGGAACTGACCCACGCAAGACAAGCCAACAAAAATCTTCTCGATCAGGTTATCCAACTAACCCGGGAGATCCAACAAGTCAAGGCCACATGGGTGGATCCCAGGAATGCCAGATCCTTATATCAAAAACTTACCGCGGCCCAAAAGGGATGGGCAGAAGAAAAACAATTGATCCAAAGCCTAAAGACCAAAATAAAAGGGCTGCAGGTTGCACTGTCCGCCTGTCAAGAAGGGGCAGCTGTAACCTACCCCATCGTATTTGCTCCCGCTCAATTGGCTTACCGGGAGGCGATAACATCCTCCACGATGACTGCGACTCCAACCACAACAACAACCAATAGTTATCGACCTGGACGAAAGGAGCGGGCTAAACGCAGAGCCGCTCGATTGTTGAATAAGACTTGATAAACTTAGAAAATGTAGTTAGTTTGCGAATAAAATATTATCGAGTTGTAGACTATCTACGCTATTTTTTATTTATATATTCCCTGTTATTCTAAACGGTATCTTCAAAGTTTGGACAAGTGGCTATAATACTGTAACTAACACACAAAATACCTCATTACAATATAACAGTTAGGAATCCATTTTGATATTATGATAAACTCCGACGATATAACTTACGACATAAATGGGACCAAATGATCTAAAGCGAGCACAAGTCTTCTAACGACAGCTCGTTGAACCCAGTGAGATCGTCCGAGCAATTACAGCATTAGTAATAACGCTCACTTTTTGCGGACGATCTACCCACTCGAACACAGTTCCAACGTTGCCCAGCAACGGGTGCCGAGTGGCAGTAGAGAAATATTTATATGGCGTTACCTGGGAAACGACAGAAAGAATTAAAACAAATCGTAATACCCTGTAACCCACCAGTTCAATAAAAATGTGGTAATTTCGAAATTAATGGATTTTTAAAATTTAATAAATCATAATTTTTCTCAAGTATATACGTCATATTTTAAGTATATTATGATAGAAACAATTTCTTAACACAGCTACAATCGCAAAAGAAAATATCTTACTGTTCCCATCATCATATTTAGATTAATGTGGCTTTAGTGCAGTTAGTGATCTATTACTAAAGAAAAAACATAGCCTTCACATCGCAAAAAGAGGGAATTTAATACTACAATTGACTAAGATAATTCTTGATATAAAGCAACTCTGTAGAAATCTTAACACAAAAAAATTAAATAAACTTTAAAGTTGTTATCTTTTCATTATTTTTGTTTAATTTAATGATATCAGATATATTAAATCAAGGTATTAACATATAAGCAAAATCGAAATTTTTAAGTAGGGGCTTGTAGATTAATTTGTCAATTAATTCAAAAACTTGGTAATTTGACTTTTAAAATCTATTGTTGGGGACATAGAGCATAACATGATGAGAAGCACTGTTTTATTTGTTCTATTTGTAGTGAATAATATTTTTAAAAAAAGAACTTTGTTTATATTACAATATAAGACTCCTATATTAAAGGTGAGTGATTTTGGTGTTTTTTGGATATCTAATTTTAAAACTATTATTGGACAATAATTAAAGATTTTTAAATTTTTGTTCATCTGGCAAAACAATACATCGAAAAGATTACTCAATAACTATGATGCAGAAAAAAAATAAAAAATAATATTAAAACATTAATAAGAACACTAATAAATAAATAAACACAATAAAAATTGATATCAAGAGGTTATCAAAAATTACTAAATTGTCTTCAAATTTATAGAAAAATATTAAAAATATATAGAAAATAAATGTAAAAACCAAACATCAAACTAATTCGAAACTTTAATAAAAAAAGAAAAGATCAAAATTCGATAAATAATAGCAAACTAGCCATATTTGGTAGTCGTTTTTTTAATGTGTCAAAAAATGTACGTGGAAAACTGTCATATATAAGTCGATGTCAAATCGACAAAAATAAACCATATGCTATTTCATAGTAAAAATTATCACTCCATTGATGAATTTCTATTTTGTCATTTCTTTTAAAAATTTGGAGGACAAATCAATTGATTATTAAGAGATTTTCGATTGTTATTTTTTTCCAAATATTTCTTTCCCATTCCCAATTATTGATACGTTTATTAATCTAATTCTTGCTGCTATTTTGTAAAGTTTTAATAAAATGCTTAGATGGGGAATGGAGAGTTAATATAATTTATGATCTATCTTAGATTTAATATTTTAGAAGAAATATTTTTGAAATAGTTCTACAAATGTAGTCTCGTTTTAGTATCCAGATTTTTCTAATTCATAATCGAGATATTCCATACCTTTATCTGCGGGTTTAACTTGCTACTATTTTGTAAAAAGTTTAACTTTATAATTTTTATTTATTATTATGACATTCACATGTACAAGAAAGTAAAATGGAATGTCACCGTCTGGAATCGTTAAACTGTCTAATAGGAGCGGTAGCCAAGCGATAATAGTCCACTGGTACAGATCCTTTACCCAGCAATCTCTTCAATCAGAACACCAATTGTTGGTTGTTGCCTGGCCGTGGCGAAGGACAAAATAAATTATATAATGAGAAGAACATATCTCGAGAAACACCAGATAGAAAATAAAAAGAATAGAGGAAAATCAATGAAATTACCACGAAAAGGAGTCTTGTGATAATTATGTAACAGTAAATAGCAAGAAACTTAAATTGTTCTTTTGTGAAACAACTAAAGAAAAAGATTAATTAAATGAAAAGATCGAAAATTGTTTTTATGGCGAACGGTAAAAAACTTAAATGTTTATATTGGATCATAAATTTCTATAAATATTTTATTAGGCTTTATTATTTTCTGATAATCACTATTGTAATTATAAAACGGTAATTCCTTGGTAGCAGCATAAATTAATATATCAGATAAGTGAGTAACAAAATAAATCTAAACTTTTTATTACTTCGCAGCAAGGGCTTATTTTGTTATTCATTTATCTGTAATAATAATAATTATTATACTAATTATTATAATAATAATACTAATTATGAGAAAGTTTATTAAAGGATGAAGGAGTATAAATGATCAGAGATTCCAATGATAATACTAAAGTATGTTGGGCCAGAACACAAACGGCCTTGTAAATGTTTAAATGAATCGGTAACACACACGCAAATATAACATGCAGATTTAAATTCAAACCTATTAAAACACCAATTAAGCCCCACCAAAATATGAGAGGAAAAACAATAAAATATAAAATCATAAACATAAAAATAAATTAAAATAATAACAAAAAGCAACAAGATCCGCACGATATAAATATAAACATAACACGAAAACCTAACAAATTTGACCGAAATTTGATAACTTAACAAAACGTGAAATTTCATGAAAATGAAAAAAAATCAAAGAATTTGAATTAGAAATAACTCAATAAAAATTTCAAAAGAAAAATTATCAAATAAAATTGCAAAATAATAAAAATTAAGATTAGAATACACTAGAAAATTCCAAGGTCGAATTTTGTTTTACTAAATCAAAAAGAACACGCAAGGTTAGGGCCAAAAAATAGGTATATATACCGATTCATTTTTACACAATTTTAATCATAAAATCAGTTTTTGAAACTTGAAAATCATTCTTATTACGAAGTGAGTGAGAGTTTTGTTTATTTCAAAGCTCTCTCCACGTCGCATCCTCGCAACCTCGATTGAGCTCTGCTTGAGTGTCGGCGTGGGGAGAGTGATGTTTTTATGATATTTTTTGTGTATGCTTGGATCGGTAATTTTATCTTATTATTTTAATAAATTATTTATAATGCCTAAACCGTTTTTTAATTGTCGAAATTTTTCCAGCCCACAGCCACATATTATTTGAATTCGTGTAAGTGCGTGGAATATCGCCAATGATCTGTGCCCGTGAAGGCCCGGCGTGCGGAACGCAGGAGCTGGAACGTCAATATTACCCCGTATAGAAGAAAGGAGAGATAAGGAAGCGGTCTTTTGGCTACTTCCTCGTCTCTCGGTTTCTTTAAACTCGACCTAAATTATTCTACACACGGCTCAAAATCATCACACGAGTAGTCCAGTGGGCACTCATTAAATATAATATGAACACAGTGCGTCTAAGGTCAATTAAGGGAAGGTAACGGGGAATTATAAACGAAATCGTTGTTATAACTCTTGAAATCAACTATAGATTCAACTATTACTATAAATCCAACTAGTCACGAAATTTAAATGGTGGATAATAATTTAAATAATCATAAATATTAAGCGGTTACTCTAAACTTTTAATAATTAATAATTCCAAGTTAAGATCACGGATTTAAATAAAATTATAGGTTCAAGTAGTCGTCATAACCTCAACACTCTTAGGAAAAATGAAAACCAATTTTTTTTTCGTACAAAAATCAATGATGTAACCGTGAGGAACTTTTGATACGGTAAGGCTTTAATTCGATACAGATAGCCAAATTGCTCAAACTAATTCCCGCAATAGTTACAAAATACTAACGTCATATTGAGAGTCAATAGAAATCCTTTGGATGAACATAAACTCCAGGCAAAGCGATGAACACTCATTGAAGGAAACTCATAAGTGAAGATGCAGTAACACCATCATTATAAATCCAACGTCTCTACACAAAAGACAATGAAAACCTCCTAAATATGAAAGTCATTCCCGATAAAATAGAGTCAAGAGAGGAACCATAGAATAATGTTTGATGGAAAAACTGTCCATGAGAGGTTTGGAACTAAACTGAATTAATAATTAAAAAATCTACCAAACCCTTAATAAGAAATCAATCAAGTTAAGTATCCTCGATACTTAACTATTAAAAAACCCCGCAAGGTTCCATAAATCAGAGTGAATGAGTAAGATATATGATATTGTGCCGAGGGAAACTAAAATCAAAGGGAAGAGTAGTACATCTGAGGATTAGGGCGTACCTTAAATTAATTTTGTTAAAAAAATTCATTTAATAAAAAACGAAAAGTCCAATAGAGGTGACAAACTTACATTAGACTCTATTGATAAATTCAAATTGCAAATAACTATTGTAGTAGTAACTGCCCTATCATGGTTTTAGGTAAAGGATAAACCCCAGATTACATCAACTATTCCTTCAATCATTTCCTAGAAAAATCAAGAACTAATAATACCCGTGAAAGTTTTATTAAAATAATAAATAAGCTGAAATCGCCGGCAAGAATCTTGTTGGGGATCCCACTTCAATAGCTAGGAATTAATACTAAAGGATTCAACATCCGTAGTTTAAAAAAATCAAATCATACCATTTATTGAATATAGTGCAACTGAAAATATTATCTGATCGATCCAACCCGTTGCAGAACAACCCTAGTGGAAAGGAAAATATATAGATCATGAAAATAAACAAACCTAATTATTCGTCCACCCGATTAAACTACTGATCCAAAAATGCGAACATATAAACGAAATCAATAATATAAATATAATTAAAATTAACGAACCTGATTATTCGTCCACCCGATTAAACTGCTAACCCAAAATCTAACAAATGCGACCATATAAATAAAATCAATAAAATAAGTATTATCCACAGATAAAATGCATGCTAGGTATTAACACATGACGTCCGACACCACGCAAATCAATACCGCCGTCATTCGCTGATGACGTAATATTATGAGATAAACTTCTGAGAGAGCGAGAATTAAAATTAATTGGTAGAAGTAGAAGTTCAATCCATACCAGCAGCTAATACAATTTAACTGGAATAAATTGTCCCCGAACAGCTAGCGTGCCTGAATAGGTAGGAAAAATTTCGCAAATTAAAATTAGAGAAAGGTTGTAAACTCACTATGCGCAACTGCTTGGACTCGCACAACATCACCAATAGGCACAATCACTCAGGTCCAACGCGTTACTACCGAGATTGACAGGCACGCACGAATTAAATATCATGCACGCCCATCCTACGACGGATTTCTCAGGCATGACGATTCTCACAGTAATGCACAAAATCGATATAACACATGTAGGTTATAATGACAGACTTAATTACTGTAGTAATTGATTCCCCCAGCAGTGCAAGTAGACACGTCTACATGTTCTTCCCAATCGACACACCACACCATATAGATAATGCCAACGAACCGGAATAGCAGCATAATTATAGAAATCCAAAATGAGTAGAATGAACCAAACATCAGCAGTTCAGGTTCCAGATGATGACCTAAGTCCAAGATCGGGAGTCCATTCTTCGGGTAATATTTAATTTAATAAATTTCATAGTTAATCAAGTTTGAGTTCCCAAGAATAATCTCGCAACGTCACTTCCCACGTTAATTCGTGATGTATAGATGTCCTGACAGAATCGAATTAACTATCACAAACACCAGATCACCCCGACCAATGCGGTAGTTGGATGAGCCCTTGTTGAGTCAACTTCCCCATATAGCCCATGTACCTAGTAGCTAGGGCCTAAAGAAAATAGATCCATTCTTGTCTGCAAATTCGTTAAGACCTGTAGAGATCCCACCAGATCCGTTTAGCCGGGAGAAATGCTCTAGGTGGTGGAGTGACTTTATGAAAAAATCTTTGTTCACGGAACCGACTTACCCACATACCAGTATCCAACGGCATCCCAGCAAACACGTACCGCCACTCGTAGCGTAGATTCTTTGTCTCCAAATCAGGCTCCTAAAATAGAATAATTTAAGTGGTTTTAAACTAATGAAGATTAACTTACATTGATTTTGGGTTTATTTTAATTTAATGTCCATTAAGTGATTTTTAATGTAAGGTATTATTTTGATATCCATTCATTGATTTTGACTTAGTATGATTTAATATGTTATTTTTATATCCAATGATTGATTTTTGATTTAGTTTGATTTAATATATATTATATCCATTAATTAATTTTGATTTAGCTTGATTTGATGTACTTATCTTAATGTCCCCTAGTTGACTTTTGATTAATTTAACGGAATGATAAATAACATTTAAACGCCCTTTAATTCTTTGGATAAATCATTATTTGGATTAAAATTCCTTTTCCCCTTTTCTTATTATGGTGTTTATCGCATGGTTTAATTCGATGAACCTTAAAAGTGATACTTTTCGATTTCAATGGATAAACGCTGATTGCTAAATTTGATTTTTCGCGTTCATGAACTTTGCGGTATTTCCACGAATGATGACGATTAAATTTTTTTTAAAAAACATTGTTCGTCACAGAGGGATGAATTTCCAATGATTACCCATTAAGTTCCCCGTAATAACCCAAAGGGGGTAGCTAAAAAGGAACCTAACAAATAAACAAAACATGACATAATTTAATTACCTTTGATCAGAATCCCCGTAAGATAGGGTGAATCTTTAAATGAGTTAGGAGTAGCGATTTCACTGCCTAGGTGACAAAAAAATAATTGACTACTTTAAACAAGATTTGTATGAATATTCCTTTTTAAATAATATATTAGTTTAATAAAAATATATCAAATATCCCCTTGAAATTAACAGTTAACTCCAGTTTATTCCAGTCTAAACGGTATTTAATTCGTACTCATAATGTTAATTAGGTACCTTAAATTAGATTTCAAGTAAAAGGACCCGACAGACAGGTTATCAACAGTATCGAACTTCGCCTACCCATAGACTACCTCAAGAACACTTTAACCGTTTTATTAAGTAGTCGGAGATTTTATTAATGTGTTCAAATTGTAGAAATATCAGAACCTTTTGTGTTCGTGTCCCCGCACGCGGCCGACCAGTGGAGACAAGTTTGGCGCAAAATAGGGCGAGCGAGAGGCGACGAGGAGCCCCAACCAAGAGGACCCCGGCAGACCATCTGTCAATTATTGGGAATGAACGAGAGAGCATGCATGCCGAACGAACAGAAGGGCGATCGAAATCCGACCCAAGAAATTCGGGTTCGCGCCCGCTATCTCCTCACCCGCCTTGAGGACCACCAACGGCAAGTCGATTTTCAGGTGGTCAGGGCCAGACAATAGAAGTTTTCGTGTATCCGGGCTACTCAGCTGAGGAAGGGGGGAAGAAATTTCTCGAAGAGCCCTGATCCCGCTGATCTGGGGGTTATGGACTTTTTAGTGCATGAATGTTATTACAATAAATAAGTTGTTAACTAAGATTTTCATTTTTACTCGTTTCTTAGTATAACTTTGCAAATTTATGTTTGACTCAGCTTTATGCTTAACAATTTTGGATTAAAAAAAAAGGAATTTAATTTTCATTATTACAGAAATTGAACCCCTGCAAGTATTACAAACAGAACTGGCGCACGCGCGAAAAACCAATAAAAACTTTTACGACCAAATTGTCCAGCTGTCCGGCGAGATCCAGCAAACAAAGGCCACATGGATGGACCCAAAGAAGGCCAAGTTAATGTACCAAAGACTTACAGCAGCCCAAAAGGGATGAGCAGACGAGAAACAGTTAAATCAGAGCCTCAGAATACAGATAAAGGGGCTGGAGGTCGCATTATCGGCCTGTCAAGAGGGAGCATCAGTAACGTATCCCCTCGTCTTTGCCCCTGCTCAACTGGCTTACCAAGAGACGGTAGCAACTCCAAAAACCACTCCAAAAACCAGTAATTACCGACCCAGACGCAAGGAGCGGGCCAAACGCCGAGCTGCTCGAATGTTAAATAACACTCATCCAATTAACTGATATTGTATTACTTCCTTCACGAAATATGCATTCACTAGTTTTGTTTTAATATATATTCATTAAAATTTTTAATCGTTGACTAAGGAGTTCAATGGATGCGATTTATAAAATCTACGGCATAAAGGGGACCTAATAAGCTAAAGCGAGTACAAGTCTTCTAACGACAGCTCGTTGAACCCAGAGATCGTTCGAGCAATTACAGCATTAGTAATAACGCTCACTTTTTGCGAACGACCTACCCACTCGAACACAGTTTCAACGTTGCTTAGCAACGGGTGCCGAGTGGCAACAGAGAAAATATTTATATGGCGTTACCTGGGTAACCACAGTAAGATTAAAACAAACATCAAAACCCAGTAACCCACCAAGTATAATCCATAGAAATATCCTAGATGTTTAAGAAGCCCTGTATCAATTATAATATGAGTTAAAAGATTTTTTTGTTTGATTAAAGTGAAGTAAATTGTGGTGGGTTTCTGGGTGTTGATATTTTGAAACTATATGGTTGTTACCCAGACAACCCCGTACAAATATTCCTTTGCTTACCACTCGGCACCCGTTGCTAAGCAACGTTGGAACTGTGTTCGAGTGGGTAGATCGTCCGCAAAAAGTGAGTGCTATTACTAATGCTATAATTGACCGAACGATCCATGGGTTCAACGAGCTGCCGATAGGAGGCCTGTGCTCGATTTCGATTCTTAGTTCCCATTATTCTCCTATCTCTGTCAAATATTAACCTATACTCTCATATCCTCCATTGTTATGTCCATTCCCATAGTCCTTCTTATCGTCGTCCGTGTTGGTGATTTTTCTTTGGCCTGTGCACCCTTTGTTATGTTAAATATTCACACAGTATATCTTTTACTCTTATCCCTATTATAACTACCATGTCCCCTATTATTATTACTAGTATTATCATTGTTACTATTATATATATTAACTTTATAACTTGTTACTACTCTTACATTTTTTGTTATTCTTATTACTATAATTACCGTTGTATTTATTATTATTGCTACTATTATTTTTATTATTATTACCATAATTATTATTATTATTATTATTATTATTATTATTATTATTATTATTATTATTATTGTTATTATTATTATTATTATTATTATTATTATTATTATTATTATTATTATTATTATTATTATTATTATTATTATTATTATTATTATTATTATTATTATTTTTATTATTATTATTATTATTATTATTATTATTATTATTATTATTATTATTATTACAATTATTATAATTATTATCAATATTATTAACAAATGTTTTGTGTAGGGATTCACCCTTATTCCTTATTTTTCTTATATAAAAATTTCGCAGTAATCCATCTGTATTTTTCCGGTTTTCGATAAAGTATTTTTGTTGATTCGAAAAATTTGAGCAGCGATCCGCCCTTATTTTTGATTCTAAGAGAATATAATACTAACAATTGAACAACATTTCACTTTTACTTTACTATTTTCTATAAGTATTTTGATTGATTCGGAATATTTGAGCAGCGTTCCGCCCTTATTTTCCGTTTCAATTGACATAATTTATTTAAAACATTATTTTTCATGATTTTGGTCGTTCGGATTAATCTTTTTCCGATGGCTATTCATTTTAACTGTTGCAACGATTTCGCAATTTTCCCCGCTACCCATTCCCTCTCTTTGTCCTTAAGATCTATGTATGTTCATTTCATAATTAATGAGTGCCCACTGGACTACTCGGTGTTAGATATTTTGAGCCGATTGTTGTTAAAAATTTAATTTTACAGGAAACGGATGATGAAGGAGCAGCCAAAGGACTACTCATTTACCCTATAATTTCCCCTATGTACGGATAATATTGACGTTCCAACTCCTGCGTTCCGCACACCGGAGCCTTCACGGGCACGAATCATTGGCGATATTCCACGCACTTACACGGTTCGATAGATTATGTGTGATTTTAATTACTTGCAGTTTGTTTTGGCTGTGGGCCACAAAATAAAAATTAAAATTAAATGTTACCGTCTAAATTCGATAAAAGTTCCGAGGCAAAATCATATATTCTTCATATAAATTCTACATTCATATCATAAAATTCCATAAATTTAATTTGCGTATATTCCATAAATTTAATTCCAATCTAAAATTTTAATCAATAATTATACACTAGCCGAGAGTGGTCGTGTTCAGACAAAACACTTACCCGTGTTAATTGCCTGAATGCACGGCTCTCGACTAGTTACGCACATCAACTAATTTTCTAACTAAGTTACCACTAAAATTGAAAATTTTCTCTACGAAAAATAAAACTGAAAATTTGTGAAAACACATCGGTATATACACCTCAATTTGGCCTTAACCTTGCGTGTTAATTTTATTGCGATTAAACAAAATTCGACCTTGAAATTATTTGTGTTATCTAAATTAAATTTTTATTAATTTCTTAATTTAAATTGGTAATTTATTTTTAACATTTCTAAATAAATTTATTCAGCTAAAAATATTTTATTTTTCTTCATTAAATTCATTAATTTTTTCTTTTATATAAATGGTCATTTTACGGTCGAATTTTCTTGTTATTATGTTATTTTTTATGTAAATTTCGTGCGGTTCTTGATGCATTTTGTATTTATTTTATTTTACTTTTATGTTTTTAATTTTATATTTATTTATATTTCCTCAAATTTTAAAATGTTTAGTTGGTGTTGTACATTGTATTTTAAGTTATCTTGGTGCTGGGTTTTTGTGCTGTATTACTGATGCATTTAAACAATTCTCAAGGCTATTTGTGTGCTGGCCAAACAATTGTAACTTTATTTTTCCTGAAAATTATTTAAAATCATTATTTGTCTGCGCATCATTTTTTTGTGTATTTATTTTTGATACTTTAAATTTTTTATGTATTTTGTCGATATAAATTATTTTGGTGTATTTAATTTTTGTCAATTTTAATTTTTTTATGTATTCAAATTTTTGAAGAATATTTATTTTTGACAAATTAATAATTATTTTTAAATAAATGTTAATTTGATATTAAAGTAATTTTTAATATAATTTTACTTTTTGAATTTTATAATTTTAAGATTGAAATTTATTTTATAATTATTAAGAAATTTTCAAAATAATATTTAAAGTAATCATTTAATAATTTTAACATAAATTTTATTAATTAAAACTTAATCGTTAAATAGTTAATTTTTTGGAACTAAATTTTAAATAATAATAAAATAATTTCAACAACAGTTAAATAAAAAGATGCATGATATCAACATTAATACAAACTAGTAAATACTTAATATAAAATTGATATACATAAAAATAAACTAGTAAAAAGATAAAGATCAAATTAAAAATTTATTTAATTAAAATCTTCACAAATCAGCTTATAATAAGTTCTTAGTTCTGCCAACAGAATATGTACAACTTCTTTCTTCTTGTAGTCCCTGCAGCATCTGCATCTAAATGGGCAAGTCAACATTGAGATATCAGTATAAACAATGCAGTCATTTAGACATTTCAAACCAGACACCTGAACCGATTCGTAATGCATCCTTACAATTTCTTCGATGATGATTCCAGTCATTTGATAAATCCGTGTTACCAAAAATTCAGGAGCACAATCCGAAAGCTTGTTATTCATATTCGGAAAGAGCTCTTCCATCTTCATCAGAATTGTTTCTAATCCGTATGCTCGTCGATCATTTGGAATTTCTTCATCGGTATTAAGATTATTAATTTTAGATTTTATAAAATTAATTATTCCTTGTACAAGTGTGTTATATTCCAATGTTTTTATCCGCATGACAACCACTTTCCGCTTGAAAATCCATTAACACTAAGGGATTATACTTTACAAGTCTTAATGCAGGAAACAGTTCTGGCTCGGAAATGTTTTCTGTTTTGGTAGACAAATCGTACAAATTGATTCGACAACCTATGTCAATATTTAAAGATAATGATTGAATTTGTAAATCTTGAATCTGATACTTGAGATTCTTTCCTGTATTGGTCTCTTGTAACCCATTATCCTTCATTTTCCACTCTTGAAGAATAAGATTGGATACTTTCCGCGTCTATCCACTACATTTTGAGGTTTTCCATTTGGGAACTTCATTCCGTCTACTTGTATACATATTAGGTAACCGATAACTAGTTACTGAACAAATAAATATAAACATTTGGTTACTTACCAACAAAACTTTAAATAAAAATAAATAAAAAGTTAAACAATAAAAATAAATACAAGTAAAAATACAAATTTATTAATAAAATCTTCTTCACTCTCTTTCACATCATTAATGCCTCTATATCAGTAAATCACTTGGTTGTTTAGTTACTGGGTAGTTAGCAAGAAAAATTATCTTTTTGTATTTGATTATTGTATTTTATTGAAATCATTGAAATTATTTTGTAAAAGTCAATACGTTTTGTCAAACACTTTTCAACTTTTTTTTTAAATTTATCCAATGTTGAACAATTATTCTTCTATTAAATGTTATTTTTCATAAAATACTCATTTAGATAGTATTTACTCGTTTAAATAACAATATTCAACCGATTCAACCTCTTTAAAATATCAATAAACTTGATCCTCATCGATAATTTCCACTTAAAATACTTGGTTATCTACCATAAACCCAATATGTTACCAAAAACTAGTTACTGAACCAATTAATAATAATGATAGGTTACTGAACAACAAATTTTGAAATAAAATCACATAAAAAGTTGAACAAACAAAAGAAATACAATTTGAAATTCAAATTTTGTTAATAAAAATCTTCTTCGCTCTATTATCGATCATTGATGTCTCAAAATTTGTAAATTATTTGGTTGCTTAGTTACCCTATTGTTATCAAGCGACAATTAATCAAATTCATTGAAACCAAATCCATTGTTATATTTACTTGGTATCAACTTCTGAATACTGATAACTCATACACACTGAACAATCCACTGATTAATAACTGAACAACAATCACTAGGTAAGGTTGGTGTGCATTAACTTATGATTTAAAAATGAAGGTGTACCTGCTATATGAATGACTTCACTATCGATAATAATGTGACAATTATGTGAGATGTTACATGCTGAATAAACGTTACGACTGAAATTTTTGCATCGAGTTTTTTACTTTGATTCGCTTAAAATGGATTATTTATTTATTTATTTTCTTTTTCGGCCCACAGCCAATACATCATACAAGAGAGTAAATAGACATAATTAACGGGTTAGTGTAAGCGCAGTTCATCTGCAACGGAGCTGTGACCGTGATTGTTCGCCAGTGGTAAACGGCGAATCTAAACGTAAAATGATAGCTTATAGTGGTAGAGGGAGATCGAGGAACAGGTCTTTTGGCTTGTTTTTCTTTCACCCAACGCCAGGAAAATCGACCTAAAATGAATCATACATTCGGCTCAAGATCACTAACACCGAGTAGTCCAGTGGGCAATCATTAAATACAATGTGAACATAAATAGATCATAAGGATAAAGAAAGGGAAAGGGTAGCGGGGAAAATTGCGAAATCGTTTCAACAATTAAAATGAATAGCCATCGGAAAAAGATTAATCCGAACGACCAAAATCATGAAAAGGAATATTTTAGATAATATGTAAGAACTAAACAAATTATTTTGAGTTGAGACGAAAAATATGGGCGGAACGCTGCGCAAATTTTCGGAAATAAGTAAAATACTTTATCAAAAATTGTAAAGTAAAAGTGGAGCGCGGCTCAATTGTTTGTATGATATTCCGATAAAACTGGGAAATAAGGGCGGATCCCTACTAAAAAGTTAATAATAGTAATGATAATAGTAAGGATAATGGTAATTATAATAATAATAATAATAATAATAATAATAATAATAATAATAATAATAATAATAATAATAATAATAATAATAATAATAATAATAATAATAATAATAATAAAAATAATAATAATAATAATAATAATAATAAATATAATGGTAATGGTAGTAACATCAATAATAATAATAGTAATAGCAGTGATAATGGATTAGAATAATACATATAATAGTAGCAATGATATTGCTAGTAACAATAATAGTGGGCATAGTAGTTATAATAGGGATAAGGGTAAGAGAGATATTGTGAGAACATTTAACATAACAAAAGTGTGTACAGGACATGGTTAAAATCGATAATACGAACAACGATAAGAAGGACTATGGGAATGGGCATAACAATAAATGATATAACGGTCTAGATTGACATTTAAAAGAAATAAGAGAAGAATGGGACCTAAAAATCGAAATCGAGCACAGACCTCCTATCGGCAGCTCGTTGAACCCATGGATCGTTCGCTCAATTATAGCATTAGTAATAGCGCTCACCTTTTGGGGACGATCCACCCACTCGAACACAGTTCCAACGTTGCTTAGCAACGGGTGCCGAGTGGTAAGCAAAAATGTTTGTATGGGGTTTTCTGGGTAACAACCATATTGTTTCAAAATCTCAACACTCAGAAACCCACCACAAGTATACGGCAACTATACTTTGTTCCTAAAATAAACTTTTATTTAAAATAATCCTAAAATCAAGTCAAATCTATTAAATTATCAAGAAATTTAGTGCTTCTAAAATTATAGATTTACCCTCATTTCTTCAATAATTTCTACAATAACATAATAATTCCCCAAGTCTATTTGAATTCAATAGAAAACCATAAAATTATGCGCAGACATTTCCAGAAGAAATTAGCAAAGTTATGGGATTAGTGATCACGATCATCAACTCCATTGTAGCTGAAGCTCTTAATCACAGTTAATTCAAAGAATTTTTAGTTGAAAGGAGGGTGAGTACACTAATCTTCTTCTTCATAACAAGGTTCGATGGTTATCAAGAGGGAAATTTTTTAAACATTTCGCGTCTCTATTGCCAGAAATTGAAGCATTTCTCCTTGAGAAGGGTGTTCACTATCCAGAGCTTACAGACAATCAGTGGTTCCAAAACTTTAATTTCATGGTAGACGTTACGTCTCATCTAAATCAGCTTAACCGTAAACTACAAGGGAAAGGAAACATAATTTTTTCGATGTTAGAAGAAGTCATTTCATTCGAAAAGAAATTTTTTTTTGCTCAAGAAAATTAATATTGATCGGGGGAAACGAGTATGGTTGAGCTCCAAATCAAAAGACGAACTCAAATATTATAATAAAAGTTTAGTTAGGGGCCCTCAGGGAAATTAATAAGCAAAAAACTAACTAATTAAAATGAATTAATCCTCTAATGGAAAACCCGAAACATGAAAGACCCGAGCTGTACAGAGAGCCCGGGAGTAAATAAAATAATTACAAAAATGGAGGAAGGTTAACCCAAAGAGCCGACCGAGCTAAGCGGATGTTCAAAAAAATTAACCAGAAAATTAATTTCAATTTCTGGAAACATTTTTGAACAACAATTAAATTGTTTTCAAGTGTTGGTCGTATGGGAAATTCGGTTGCTAATTAGTTCCTATCCTGATGATGTGACAGTCACTTTAGAAATTCTAGGGTCGCTTTCCCCGATACACCACACAATTTGGATCACCATTGCGTACCCATGACCGAAATCATGTTGGTACTGTACGCAACATCCGAATGTCATTCGAACAGGTGAGCGCTATTACTAGTGCTACTCCCCGAAGGACCTTCGCTTTCCCGGTTATTGCTGCCGATAGAAGGACTTACGCATCATACTCAACTATTCTACCTAAGGATCTCGTCACATTCGTCCTAGCTGAGCCGAGAAATCGTGAGAATTCATTCATACTTTTCAACGTCTTTGCCACCTACTATTTGGATGAATTGTCATTAACTATTACCGTTGTTTCACCCTCTTTCATTCTAAAGATACCTAATTCTAACTAAAGCAAAGGTAAGACTATAATATTATATTAACACAACGAAAATAGTAATACAATATTTAGAAGAACAACGGGATGGACACAACGAAGTCAAACTAAAAACATTGTCGCGTTGAAATCAACCTTTACGCAGTTTACAAAAGGGAGATATGATCTGTTCATATTGGTTCTACTCGTCGGCATCGATATCGGTAGGTAGGCATCTGCGTTTCGCCGGCCGATACGGGGAGGGTTCGTATTGTAGGTGACCTCGATACGAGTGGAGGGTCCAGCTTCTTCGGATGGTGGGGAAGTTCTGGGCACGCTGCCTGTGAGCACAGCGATCTCACCAAGATCCAAGCCTAAGTGGTCCAGAGCCTGGTTGACTCTCGGGGATTCGGATTCCTCATCCACCAGATTGATGTGGATCGATCTTGCCGGGGAGTGGAATAATACCGAGGGTGCGTAGAGCACATCAGGATCGAGTCCCGGAATTTTGAATTCCTGGTAAGGAGGCGGGAGATCGTCGATCCGGTATGGGGCACTGGGTGGCTCCGTCTCTCTGAGGAGGTCAGCCTCTATACGTCGACTCTTACGACGACGACGATTTCGGTTGGGCCGCCGACGGGCCACTCTGGGACGGGGTTCTACTACGAGAATTTGAGGTGGCTCCATTATTTGAGGAGCTGAGGTTGAGGAAGTTGGATTGATTGTGTCCATCGGAAGGTGCTGTTCTGGGATGATGTTTAGGTGACGACCCCAGACGCTCCCGGGGATGCGGGTCCGAAGCTTGGCATCCGTGAAGAGTTGGCGTAGCGTCGTACTCTGCTCCTCGATCAATACTCGCTGGCTGCGAGATTCCGTGATTAATTCGTCTCGAGCGCGAGATAACCAAATAATTTTCTGATGTAGGCCTTTGGCGGCCTCGGGTGAGGTCCAGGTACCTTTTGCCCAATCATACTTGGCTTTGAGGGCTTCGTATTTCCCTTCTAATTCTTCCAACTTCTGCCGGAGCGCGACCACTGATGGAGAGAGTAGAGGGATCCTGGGAAGATAGTTCAGATCAGACCTGGAATTGGTGTTCATATATAGAACGTGTACAGAGGGAGGTTAATCGTTGGGAAGTTAGTAGGAGTAAGTTCGGGAAAAGTATCCGGCTAGCAAAGAGTCCGATGTTAGTCAATGAGTAGAATCTTTGTGGTTGGGGTCCTAGTAACGGTTTGATTCACATTAGCAAGTACGTTATGAAGAGTACTGAGAACTTATTGGGCAAACCGAACACCGTTCGGGGAGCGCATAAATGAACACTATTCCTAAGGTTCGGTCAATGCTAACACTTGTCGATATTAAAGAAATTATAGTGCCTATGTAATTTATTGAGAGAATCCCTAAAGTTAACGAATGAAGTCCCTATATTAATGATCAAGAGGATTATTAAGGTAGATTATTCATTGATGATTTGTCGGTTGTAGCAGCGTAGCGGAAGATATCTATTCATATTACGATCGGTTCTAATCTAGTGGATTTAACCCCTCCATACGACAAAGAAGTTCAAACGAGGTTGCTGTTACTGGGGTGGTTACTACTTTCCGAATACTGGTAATACATGTATTGGAAGTTCGTGGATTTATAATTCGGGGCTATCTCCTATTCCTTCGCTGCCAATTTGAAACATTTATTCTATATGAACGGTTCGTCCTTGCAAGGAAAGAATTCAACGCGATTCGCGTATCGTGGTACAGATGTAGATCGTCGCGTACGCCAGATTGGGCTTAGCAGTTCGTGGAATAAGTCAGGGAAAAATTCTACTCTACTGATCTTTCCTGGA
Organism: Schmidtea mediterranea; assembly: GCA_022537955.1. Lineage (NCBI taxonomy): Eukaryota > Metazoa > Platyhelminthes > Tricladida > Dugesiidae > Schmidtea > Schmidtea mediterranea. The sequence goes on from CM039681.1 coordinate 40,638,887, forward strand.
GGTTATATGTCATGTTGCAGAGCGGAATAAAAATTACTGACACTTTTGGTTTTTTGATTTAATTTTCTATGCTATCATCCATTCGATTTGCCTTTTTCAATTATGCCTATCCCTTCTGCCAAGTTAGTTTTATTATTTTTATTCGAGGTTCAAAAATCATTTTGATCGTCATATGATCTTCACGAATTCCCCTATCTGAAGTCGCCCTTCCCGTGATTTTAATTTCTACTCGCCCCGGCCACTTTTCAGTAGCCGCTACGAGTTATACAACGATGCCCTGCGTGGAGGTCCTGTGCAATTGCCAGACCCTACTGCTGACTACCGAGGTATCAACGAGGCGCGACCCACGAGCTCAACTAGGGAACTCAATCCAACAGCCGGCACGAGATCTGTCCCATTGATGGCTATTGACATACTGTTATTATATAAATTTAAGGGACTCGAATATATATATATATATATATATATAAGTTGCAAATATATATAAAAGCATTGAGAAAACATGTAATTAAAGAAATTATGTAATTAGAGACATTATAAACATTAACAAAATTTTATAAACAATAGGTTAACTTTCAACAAAAAATAACCAAAAATCCTTACGTTTTCGAGATTCAGTAAGTTTTTGAATTGTTGAATTTTAAAAGCATAAGTTAAAAATAATGAAATTTTTCACTGTATATATACTGTTTTTCTGCCTATGTGTGACCAATGAGCGATTTTTCGCCATTTTTAGGGCTTTTTAATTATTTTATTAATCTTAAATTATTTTTATTATTTTTTCTACATTTTTCTTGATTTTTTGATATATTATTACATTATAGTTGAATTTTATTTTTACTATCATTTTCTTATAATATTACTTTTTAGCCCGAATATTCTATTTTCTGGTCGCCTCTTCTGCCTATGTTTTTTCTAAACCTTATTTTGCAAGGTTTTGGCAGTTTATTTTATTTTTAGTATGTCTCTGTATGCGGCTGTATGCTTTTTACGAATTTTAATTAATTATTTGTTTTTATTTAATTTTGTTATGTTTTTAATTTGTTTTAATTAATATGTTTTATTTCATTTTTGGTCTCTTCTTATGGTGCGTGTTTATGTTCAGTGACTTGTTTCATTACTCTCACTTCTGTTTTATTTTTGTTTTAGTTTTGACTCTAAGCCCAACACAAGGAAACTCTTAAAAGAGAGTGTGAGATGAGATGAATTGCCATTTGGTCGAAGAAAATTATTAGAAGAGATTGGTAACAGTGAAATAAATCTTTATGTGTTTTTATTTAATTTTATTTTTTCTTCTCGTATCGATTTAATTTACTTTATTAAAATTTACTTTTTTATTAATTTGATTTATGATTTCTCCTAGTTTGTTATTAAATATCATTTCTAAAATATTCATTTTTTACTTTTTACGCACCATTTATGGATTTCGCTTTGGATTTCCTATTTCTAATTATTTATTTCTAAATTATTATTTTATATTTTTTGGAATATTTTGAGCCAATTTTTCTTATTTTTTATTTTCTCCAGAGTATTTGTTGAATTTAATTCCTTTTTTGTTAATTTTTCTTGTTATTTTTATGTTTTTCCTCTTGTATTTGTTGTCATTTTACTTTATTTTATATAATTTTATTAAATTTGTGTATTTCCTTAAATTTTTAAGTGCTTATTTGGTGTTCTATATCTGATTTTTAGTTATCTTAGTGCTATGTTAACGTGTTGAGTTACTGTTAGATTAAAACAAATATTCGAGGATATACCTGGTTTTGTCCAACATAAATCTACTATTCAAGATAATTTTTTCAATTCCCTTCACCTCAATAAATAAGTAAAGTTTGCTTCTTCGGTAGGTATTCCTAAAGAGCATTCCCACAAACTATATTTTATAATGGAAAACATTCGTAAAAATGATCGGCCGCATTCAATCTGAATCATTTGATATTCTCTCCTAACATTTTTTATGAATTAATTTTCAATCACCCTGTGGAAAATTTAGTTAACTTTACCGCTACTAAAATGTTTCACCAAAGAAAAAATTATTTTTCAAATTTTTAATTAAGCTCTCGCACTTAATCTGGTTTTTGATATAAAGAGGCGTCCATTAATGACATCACTCGATTTGGCCGACTTTTACCCCTTCCATCCCCTCGTCAAAAAAGCTTTGCTCCTTAAATATGACGTCACAAATCTTCCCTCTAAAAAAGCCAAGGAAAGTTGATATTTAAGTGGAACTTTTAAATTAAAGTTGCTCGTTTTGATGTGACCTCACAGTTCTTAAACATCCCCTCCTCTCATCGCAAATGTGTGACCCACCTACCCCTAGGTAATTGACGTCATTCATGAACGGATCCAAAGTTTATTTTTTCTCATTGTAATTGATTTACACTTGATTGTTGTGATAAGGTGTAATCCTGGGTTTTTGTTCAACAGCATTTTGTTTACGCTCCAACTTATTATAAAAACTGGTAGATTATATCACTTGTTTAGTAGGATGAGAAGTGTTTAAAAGGTAGACAGCATTTCCAAATTTTATCTGTTATAAGCAGAGAAATGTGAACAGTGCCTAAAACATGCTCACATACGCCTTAGTAAATAAGTAAATTAAAACAGTTATTTAATATTTGATGTTAAGGAGTCGGCTGGCTTGGCTTGATTAAAATGTTTAATAAACTGTTAATAAACTGTAATGAAATCAATGTTAACTTCATTATTCATTCTTCCAAGGAACTTTCATGTGTGAATTTGGTCTCATTTTCCGTGTGTTAGGGGGGGGGAGATTTATGTTGTTCATATATTTGCGTTTTTTACTGAATATCTTATTCAATATTCCATTGATTGCAAGTTTCAATACTTTTCTAAAAATGGTGAGATAATTTGTCTTTGGTAAGTTAATACTTGATTTCTATAGAAAGAAATAGTAAGCCTGTTTATCGGTCAAGCAGGGGTTCAACTGTCAAGTGCAGTTTGGGAGTTATTTGCGGCTGAACACGAGATCCCTTTAAGTGGTATCGCATTAAATCAATCTGGCATAGAGTGTGACGGAATAGACCGTGTGTTTTCCATAAATTCTAGAAACCAAGCTGTTCCACGCTGTCTTCTAATAGACATGGAGCCTACCGTTATTGGTTGAGTGATATATTTTTGATTTCATAAAGTTACTATAAATTTCAGACGAAGTTCGAACCGGTTCTTATAAGCAGTTTTTTGGTCCTTTAAATTTATTAAGTGGATTTGAAGATGCTGCAAGTATATTTGCAAGAGGATATTTCACTCAAGGTCGATTTTACATTAATCAACTTCTTGAAAAGTTTCACCAACAAATTGAGTTGGCTGATAGCATACAAGCGATATCCTTCATGCATTCTCTTGGTGGTGGGACTGGATCCGGACTGTACTCACTTGTTTTAGAAGAAATGGACAATTATACCAAAATCACAAAGATTGATATGTCAGTTCATCCGTCATTTTCAAGTTCCCAAGTCATTGTTGAACCATATAATAGCATTCTAGCCCAACATTATACCTTTGATGATACGGACATTAGTTTTATTGTCGATAACGAAGCATTGTTCAAATTAGTTTCGAACCAGCTCATGATCGAAAAACCTTCATATGGTTCTATAAATAAGGTGGTTGCGCAAGCATTTAGTCTTATTACAGCTTCTTCACGCTATAGTGATCATAGTTGCACGCTTTCTGAAGTCCTTCATAACTTGGTGCCATTTCCTCGAATTCATTATCCAACTTGCAGTTTGTCTCCAGTCCTAAGCGAAGACCATTTGCAGCATTCAACAAACACTGTCCATTCCATTACCAAAAGCGGATTATCAAATAGATGTCAGCTCCTCAGCTGTGATCTTATGGAAGGAAAGTTTATGACTTGTTGTCTGATGTATCGAGGTAACATTAACTCTGGGGAGATTTATGAAGCTATCCGAAGACTAAAATGTTACGACAACTTGAAATTTGTCGATTGGTGTCCGACGGGTATCAAAGTTACGCTTTGTACAAAATGTCCGTCGTATATCGCTAACAGTAAAATAGGACCTTCGGACAAACTCTTATCGATAGTGGCCAATAATTCAGCAGTCACGGATCCATTACTTCATAACACATTTCGCTTTCAATTGCTCTTTCAAAAACGAGCTTTTGTTCATTGGTTCGTTGGCGAAGGTATGGAAGAAGATGAATTTAAGGATTCGTTAGAAAATTTGGCATGCTTGATTAAAGATTATGAAGAATGTTCGTTGTCGACGAAATGTTTGGCAGAAATAAATCCGGTAAGCCAGAACAATAACGAAGACGCAAATGTTTCCTATAAAGAAATATTTAGTCCCACTCAAGTAACACAAGAACCAATCAAATCGTTAGAAACAGAACTTGCTGAAACTGAATACTAAAAGTACCGAGTGGTATTCAAAAAGACGACGAGCTAGCCTTCCGATAACAAATCGGGCTTCGTCCAAAATATAATTTTCCAAACATTGTATCAGATTTACCACGATTCCCGCATTCATGAATTAATATGTTGGTGTTTCCCATCTCCGATAGAATTCTTTTCATTTATTATTAATGAACTCAGATAAAATCTGAATCTATTTGGGGGCCCTAATTAATTGCAATGATTTTATATCATTATTGTCTTTGTGATGAAATAATTTTTAATAAAGATTGCTTGCTTTTGTCTTTTTCTAAGCTCAATGCAGGCCAAAAAGTCTGATAAAACCAGTGATGAGCTGAAAAATTTTCAACAATCGGCTCGCATAAGCTTGTTGGAGTTGCGTAAAAATGTATAAATAAAATTTAAATTAATTTGATCAAAACTAATTAAAGAATTAATTAAAATCAAAAGCTAACGTATTCCTAGTGGAAAAGGAATGAAGAGTTAGATAATAAAAGGTTAAAATCGAATATAATAATTAAAATTGTTTGGGGTTCCCATGTAACAGTTTAAAAAACAGAAATTAATTATTCGAAAATGTTTGTTGATAATCCGAATGTGAGATTGAGGATTGCTTGAATATCTAGTCGCTTTTGATCTTATTTAGATCAACAGTTAATAATTTCTAAAGAGCCACTATTGGAAAGTCAACAGTAGAACATAAGCACTATGTTGAGCCAGAACACAAACGGCCTTGTAAATGTTTAAATGAATCGGTAACACACACGCAAATATAACATGCAGATTTAAATTCAAACCTATTAAAACATCAATTAAACCCCACCAAAATATGAGAGGAAAAACAATAAAATATAAAATCATAAACATAAAAATAAATTGAAATAATAACAAAAAGCAACAAGATCCGCACGATATAAATATAAACATAACACGAAAACCTAACAAATTTGACCGAAATTTGATAATTTAATAAAATATGAAATTTCATGAAAATGAAATAAAATTCAAAGAATTCGAATTAGAAATAATTCAATAAAAATTTTAAAAGAAAAATTATCAAATAAAATTGCAAAATAATAAAAATTAAGATTAGAATACACTAGAAAATTCCAAGGTCGAATTTTGTTTTACTAAATCAAAAAGAACACGCAAGGTTAGGGCCAAAAAATAGGTATATATACCGATGCATTTTCACATAATTTTTAATCCGTTTTTGAAAATCATTAAGCAGTTTTAAAAATCTACTTTATTACGTAAGTGAGAGTTTTCATTGAAAACTCTCTCCACGTCACATCCTCGCAACCTCGATAGAGCTCTGCTTGGATGCTGGCGTGGGGAGAGTACATTTTTATGAATTTTTGTATGGATTGGATCGTGTTGGTAATTTCATTTTGATTTTAATAAATTATTCATAATATATAAATCTGTTTTCGTTTCAAATATTTTGTCGAAATTTTTCCGCCCCACAGCCAAAGACACATCACAAGTCATTAAAATCAGATATATTATTCAGATTCGTGTAAGTGCGTGGAATATCGCCAATGATCTGTGCCCGTGAAGACCCGGCGTGCGGAACGCAGGGATCGGAACGTCAATATTGTCCCGTATAGAAGAAAGGAGAAATAAGGAAGTGGTCTTTTGGCTACTTCCTCGTCTCTCGGTTTCTTTAAATTCGACCTAAATTATTCTACATACGGCTCAAAATCACCACACCGAGTAGTCCAGTGGGCACTCATTAATTATAATATGAACATAATGCGCCTAAGGTCAACCAGGGGAAAAGGTGACGGGGAAATAAATAAAATATAATCATTGCTATGAAACTAAACCACTAGTATAACCACAAAATGTAAACTATGAATGAGAATTTAAACTAATTATTGATCGATTACCTTGAACGCATAATAATTAATAGTCTAATCAAAATAGTTCCGGACGACACGAATAAGTAGTCCCCAATAGACGAACAGTGAAATCCAAGACATCGTAGAATACCACGACCGTCGTAGATTGTAGCTACCTGGCACCCGCATCAACCTTTTCGACTATCTAATCAATGCTAATTATATGATAGAATTTTAAGATTACCCAATGGCGAGATCCTAACGATACAGTGGTGTAAACAATCCCCACCCACTTGCTCCGGAAAATTAAGATCAATTCGAACAATAAGGAGTAGGCTAACTGAGGCTTAACCCAGCTGTTGGAAAATACCGAATTGATGCCAACGTCTCTGCTAAAGGAGTAGGAAATGAGCTTATCTAAATCTAAATACCCTCTCACCTCAGTCATTACACAACTTGCCTCATCTATAACATCACCATCTCGAGAGTCGACCATGTGGCCATAGCGGTAGGACCCCGATTACTATCACCAAGAATCGAAAGCCAGGGGAAATATTCGACAAAGAGCTGCCATCACTTTACTGAAATAATGTAATAATCAAATTAATTATAAATAATAAAATCAATCACCTCCACCAGAATCATTAAGGGCTGCCGATTGAAATCACAAATCTTTTCCAGCAAAAATAAGGGAAAACAACCAACATTAGCCATTTATCGCCGAATTCACCTCCACATTTTGACACTCAATCGGAAATAATCCAACTTCCCTCCGATAGTCCATCTGGAAATCAATATATAAAAATACATAAATAAATCGACAGAGGAAACTGACCTAATATTGACATTTAAACATATTGATTTCCACGAATTTTCCTCACCATGTCGCTGATGAATATTTACATTCGAACACATCACCGAGCGGTGTGCAACGTGCATACACTCGCCGTTAAATTCCATAAATAGACGTGCACACAAGTCTAATCATTTAAAAATATAACTTTTATGATGCAACCACGAGAATTCGAAGACACAGCGAGTCGGAGTAAAATTGGGGGGTCAGCCTCGAACCTCGATCCTCAACCGTGGAGTAAGTACTCAATTTAAATTTAAACAAAACCTCTTACAATTTTGTTTGTAGATAAATTTTCCACGCATTCCGATAATTATGTTTAATAACCTCACTTCCCTTCATTTATCCTATTTAGAAAACAGAATTTCAATTTGTCAATTCCCTATTAATTTCGATAGAATATTCCACGAGATGTCTTAGCAATATTTCGAGGATCCCACAAAATTGATATTCTTAACATTCAATTTATTAACTATATTTAAGAAATGGAATTTCAAATCTTTTATTAATTTGTCATTAAATTTTGTAGCCAATTCTGTGATGTACCCGAATAATGATATTTTAACGATTTAAATCGAGTTTATTTTTTTATTAAGCATCTTACATCTCATCAACGGATCATTCGAAGATTTAATTTTTCCGTTGAAAATATGGTAACATTTACTTGTGCTATAATGTTGAAACTCTTCATAACGAAATACTATGTATAATTTTAAATTTATTTAGAACATTAAAATAACCCACAACTCAACATTCATGAAACCCTCGATATATCCCTCCAATATTAACCGCCAGAGATTCGAGAGTTCATTACGTCTGTCATTTCATCCTCCTTCGAGGTTTACTTTAAAAATTGCAGCTAGCAATCACGAGTAACTGTTTGTATACGTTTCAAGAATCATTTTAATAATTAAAATAATATGCCGTTGTATTAGGTTTTCTCTTCTTAACCAATAACTCGTGGAGTCGACAATCATATTCATTAATTTCCCAAATCTTTTAGGGTTCGCAGGAGGGAGTTACGAGCGAACTTTTATGATAAAGCTTTTACTTGGATTTTCCTATTTGAATCAAATCCCACATAAATATTATTTAAAATAATCAAGGTAATGAATTGGGTTTTAAAACAAGAGATTTTAATGAAAACATTTTTTTTGTTATGACATTCGTTGAATAAGTTTACTATTATGGATCAAAGTGATCCTAGCCGCCAGAAAAAAAAACAATTTTTTTTTGAAAAATTGACAATTGAGCTTTAATAAAATCGAATTTCTTTCTTTGATACGCAACGTTTATTATAAGGGTATCAATTTTTTAGAAATTGATTTGACTCATTTCATTTATTTCATCTTTTATGCACTACATAATGGAACCATTAAGTGATACACCACCCAGATAGTAATGATACTTATTTCTTTAATTATGTATTCCGAAATAAGTAGTTCACATAGTCATATTATTGTTTAGAACAATCAGGACCCTTCATTTACGTCCAGACGCACGTAGCAGACCAGTGGAGGCAAGCGTGGGATGCTTCGGCCAGGAAAAGTACCCCGATATGCCCCAGCCAGGAGAAAACCGGTCGGACGATATGCTCCTAGTGGAGAATACGATAAAGCAACTCAGGAAGAAAGGACAAGCAAGTGACCCAAGTCCGGCCCAAGATATCCATGTTCGGGCCCGGGCGCTTCTGGCCCACCTCAAGGACCACCAGCGCCGTGTCAACTCCTTGGTAGACTGGGCCAGTAATTACCTGGCCAACGTGGAGGACGACCTTGCTACCGGGCGACTCGCAGACGTCTATCCACCCAGCCCAAGACCGGCCCGTAATACAAAACGGCCCGTGTTCGTAATTCCGAACTGCTCCCCTGAGGAAGGGATAAAGAAGTTTTTCCAGGATTCTGGAACTCACTGATTCCCGAAATTCGACCACCTGGTTTTGCTCTAAACAAATTTTTTTTTAAATATATACTTGATATCTGAAACATGTGTTAATTATTGTTTTTTCTTAGCATGGATTTGTAACATATGTTTAAATTAATTGTATGCCTGAGGATTTTAAATTGGTTAGTAAAAGCTTTAATATTCCTTATTATAGAAATGGAGCCTTCACAAATATTGCAAACGGAGCTGACCCACGCAAAACAAGCCAATAAAAACCTTCTCGATCAAGTTATCCAAATAACCCGGGAGATCCAACAAGTCAAGGCCACATGGGTGGATCCCAGGAAGGCCAGATCCTTATATCAAAGACTTGCCGCGGCCCAAAAGGGATGGGCAGAAGAAAAACAATTGATCCAGAGCCTAAAGACCAAAATAAAAGGGCTGGAGGTTGCACTGTCCGCCTGTCAAGAAGGGGCAGCTGTAACCTACCCCATCGTATTTGCTCCCGCTCAATTGGCTTACCGATAGGCGATAACATCCCCCACGACGACTGCGACTCCAACCACAACAACAACCAATAGTTATTGACCTGGACGAAAGGAGCGGGCTAAATGCAGAGCCGCTCGATTGTTGAACAAGGCCTGATAAATTTAGAAAATGTATTTAGTTCGCGAATAATATATCGTTGAGTTTGTCTATTTTGTATTTATATGTTCTTGGTTATTTGAAAACGGTACCTTCAAAGTTCGGATAAGTGCCTATAACACCGCAACTAACACTCAAAGGTACATCCTTACCATACAACAGTTAGGTTCATTTCTAAAATAACATTGTCAAATTCCTTTTGATATTTACGATAAATCCCGACGAAAAAACTTACGACATAAAGGGGACCGAATGATCTAAAGCGAGCGCAGGTCTTCTAACGACAGCTCGTTGAACTCAGTGAGGTCGTCCGAGCAATTACAGCATTAGCAATAACGCTCACTTTTTGCGGATGATCTACCCACTCGAACACAGTTCCAACGTTGCTTAGCAACGGGTGCCGAGCGGCGGTAAAGAAAATATTTATATGGCGTTACCTGGGCGACCATAGCAAGATTCTTCTACTGACCTGACTACTCTACTCGTTTGCTTCGACCACTGGCCATTTCGTGTTTTTCCCTTTTCCTTTTATACTCCTGCTCAGACTGTTTTCAGACGATTGTCAACAACATTTACTGCCCTACTAAATTATTAAAAATAATTACTTCCCACAGACCACCTTACCAGACATTTGTCAACAACGTTTGCTCCATTACTAAATTACAAATTAGGAAATAATTACCTCTCTATAGATCAGTGGTGCCCATTTAATATTGTTTAGGCCAATTTACCCTTTTATATTATTCCATCTACAGGCCGGGTTTTCCTCATCTCTCGGGTTTTCCTCATCTCTCGGGTTTCCCATTGCCTCGGACTTCCCATTGACTCGGGCTTCCCATTAGTAATTAATTTTTTAAATTAATTTCTTTTTTTATCTTATATTATTTTTTAGGGACCCCTCACTAAATTTTTATTATTATTTCTGGACTCACCTCTCAATTTGGCGTTCAACCATACCATTTTCCCCCGATCAATACTACTTTCTAATTTTGTAAATTTTTTAATTAATGTTGCACTTTTATCCTTTTGGTGTTTAATTGATTTTACTGTGCTTTTTTCGTAATACCCCAACACTCCCTAAAAAAAATTTTGGGGAATTTAGTTTGGATGACAATTGAAATGGACGCGTTTAGTTGCCAGGCGCTTTTTACACTATAATTAAATCAAAAGTGTGTATTTTTGTTTTATCGCACTATACTCCGGAGGTTTTATAATTTTCCTTTGGAAAATAAATGAGTGACTACCTAATTTTTAGTTTCAGGATGCTTTTGCACTATAACAAAATTGTCAAATAATCCAAATAGATTATATTTACTTAAAAATTATACGACAAAGAAATGCGGTTAGGATACAATTATTGTTTAAAAAATTAAGTAAAACGAAGTCTTTTGAAACATTTATCATTGTTTAAAAGCTATAAGAACGTCTTACATCAATCCTTTGTTATAAGCTCCAATGCATTGAGTCAATTTTGATTATAGAAATAGAAAGAATGTCTCTGAATTTCCAATAGAATTCCTCAGTTGAAAAAGAATTCATAATTTCAATACACTCTTATAATAATGCACACAAGCTAGTCCGTGGAGTCTTCATAGGCATCATACCATGGCAACCCATGGAAGTTACATTCCTTAAAATTGAATAATTTATAGTTTTAATCGAACTATTGATTTTTAAAATTGTTGGGCTGGAACCCAAAAACTAAAAATCGAAATTATGTCATTTAGGGCTGACACACAAGAACTACAAATAAAATTAAAAATAATTGATAAACACTGAATTAAGCAATTATAAACTGCACAATGTGCAGTTTTAATTTAAATATCATGTGCACTGCACATGCTAATTAAATTTAAAAAAACAAAAATAGGAAATGAAGAAAAGTATGAAGAAGCCCATGAAACCTATTTTAAAATAATAAAAAAGAAAGAAAACCACTTAAACCCTGCGAAAGAGATTTTTAAAAAAGATAAAATGACAAGCATTATTAGCCAAATGAGTGATTGACCTACAGTGATCGGGCAAAAATTTACTACACAAACACACTTAAGCCCACTAATTTTAATTACTTTCGATGCCGTCTTATATTTTAACACAACTCAACTCGAATGTTGACTGTCAGGAGCAGTGGTGTACCTAGGGTAAATGGTGCCTATGACAAACACCGATCTTGCACCCCTCTCCCAGGATTGGTTACTTACGTTTTATTTTCTAAAAATACACTTTAGAAATGTTAAAAAAAATCACACAAGTTAAATCTATTAACACTTTATTACAAATTTATCTTTCTTGCTTTAGCTGACGCAAATAATATTATCAAAGTCAATTTCTTCGGTCATTTCTCGTTCTATTCTAAGTAAAGCAAGAACACATAATTGACTTTGACTCATCGAGGTTCTCAAATATGAAAGTATCAATTTTAATTTGCTAAATGATCTTTCGCAAATGGCAATAGAAACCGCGATTGTCAGCAATACACATATTTATATCTATAAAAATATATTTTTATTTTCATTTGCGTATTTATACTTTAGGCGCTTTTGCGCGCCCCCTTCAGTTGGCGTCCATGGCACGTGCCATGCCTGCCATACCTTAGTTACGCTTCTGGTCGAGAGAGTTGAGCACTGTATAAATGGGGTGTGGGAAGTCGCGTTGTGGTAAAGGTTACCAGGCCCATTGCCCAACAAAAAGGAAAGTAAGATGTTTTTATTATCCATAGAGATAAACTCTGAAAACAAAGACATTGTGCGAAATGCCTAAAAGATGCTTCTAAAAACTATTATGCGATTAAATGCATTGAATGTTTGCAATAAATTGAAATTATTATCTTTAAAGATATGTAGGTCCTTTGAACCTACTTTGAACTTACTGTACATAAGAATTAGTGATTTCAGATTATTAATTTAATATTTCAGAAATATTTAAATATCAATTTTTTTGAATAATTAGACACGTTTTGTTTTAAAAATTAGATTTACTTTTGTTTTTTAAATTGAAAATGGAATTTGGAAATCTTAAAATTGATATCGGTCAATCCAAATTGAACGATTTTCTCTTTAATAAGAGTTATATTAATGGGTTTGATATTTTTATTTTATTATATTTTATATTATATTTAATTTGTTAGATATTCTCCATCAACTGCTGATGTTGAAGTATTTCAAGCATGTGGATCAATTAAAGATTGCTATTTTCATGCTTTAAGATGGTTTAACCACATTAAATCTTTCTCGGAAGAAGAAAAGAAAGCATTTCGCCAAGTAGTTAAAGCAGCCCCAAAAGAAGAAGATGATGAAGTTGATTTATTTGGATCTGATGATGAAGTTGATGAAGAAGCTGAACGCATCAAACAAGAAAGATTAGATGCATATGCTGCCAAAAAGTCAACAAAAACTGCTATTATAGCCAAATCAAGTATCACATTAGATGTTAAACCATGGGATGATGAAACTGATATGGCTGAATTGGAAAAGTGTGTCAGATCCATAAGTGCTGATGGTTTATTGTGGGGTGCATCTAAGTTGGTTCCAGTTGGTTACGGAATTAAAAAGTTGCAAATCATCTGTGTTGTTGAAGATGACAAAGTTGGTACTGATTTCCTCGAAGAAGAAATTACCAAATTTGAAGATTTTGTACAATCAATGGACGTAGCAGCTTTCAACAAAATCTAAATTTTTAGCCATTTTGGAATTTTGAATAAATCAATTGTTATTTTCATTTAATGTTATAATTTGTACGTTTTTAATAATTTAAACTAATGACCAAAGTCATTTTCTCGAAACTGCTACATGTCAGATTACTTTTTTGCATTCAATCGTAGGGTTTATTCTATTTACATGCTGAATCTTTGCCTCCTTTCCTGAAATGATAGGTTCTGTATTTAGATCAATCTTGCAGCCTTTATATATTTACCAGTATTAGTGAAATTGAACCATTTCAATTTAGCTAATTGTTTTTGGTTTTATATAGCGATTGTGTGAAAGCATTTTTTATACGATATTTAAAGACATTCTTTCGGTCTATGTGAACATGTAATATATGATAATCACTGCAAAAAAAATTAAACAAACAAATGTACCATGGAGAAAAATACACTTAATGAAGTAATAAACTTTAAAATGGCGAGGTAGTCACCAAGTAGCTTGATAAAAATTATTAATGAAAAGAAAAAATTAAATCGACCAATTGAAAATGTAATGTTAAAAGTTGAGGATCATGATACCTTTGACCTTGACAATTTTGAACTCAGTCAACCTTCGTGCATACAATTTAGATGCATCTAACTTCCACCTGTTGCTATTTAACGTTGGTCCTGTGATAGTCGGTTTGTCAACCGTTAAAGGTAAGAGCCGTTCACCGAACTGCTGAGGCTATGACGCACTGTGGGCTCACTTTATGACTACCACTACTGTTACAATACTGCCCAGCGTTATTCTGGGTTTTTACATTAGAGTCTACGTTTTCTCCGCGCGCTTTTCCTAGCTTTGCGTGTTTCATGCCACCAAACTGCTTTTTTAGCTGTTCTAGCAACTTAGGCCTGGGCGAAAATCAGAGAATACGTCACTATGTTCCCCTCTTAGCAAGCGGCTAAGGCTGTCTCCAGGGCTTTGGTATGGACCTTAGTTGTTCGGTTCTGTGATTGCTTCTGGATCAACGTATTTTGCAGCACCTGTCGCTGTTGGTAAAACCACTTCACCTGTTCCTGGTGGAATGAGTTCGCTTCCAGTTTTTGAAGTCGTTCTCGTAACCGGCGCGTCTTGCATCATAATATTGTGTTTAAATGATTGGTAATGAAATAAAACATTAATTAATCAAAAAGATTAGGTCCCAATAGCAGTGTTGATTTAGGGCAAACGATCCCGACCGCCTTGAGGCCAGGATACCCCAAATGTTACTGCCAAATTGTCAACTGAACAATTTTTCAACTTTGTACCACTTGCAAATTTTCTACTGTCAATTTCCATTCTGGGAAATGACAATTTGAGAAAAACGGAATTGTCAACACTAAACCCGTTCTCCCTAAAATCACACTACTTGTTTAATTGACAATATTTAAATTTTGAAATATTCACTTTAAAATTTTTCACTTTCAAACATTCGCACATTGTTGATTTCACAGTTGAAAAATATTTATTCACAAATTTCTATTTTTTTAATTTTAAAAATATGTTAATTCCAGAAAAATATTTTTGTAATTCTTGTAATAAATATCTTTCAAAAGCTCACAAAGCAAAACATGAAAAAACTAAAATATACCAAAAAATGTCTCACACCTTAACACTTCTGGGGGAGATTTACAACAATTAAGTCCTAAACTTCCAGAATTTCCATGGACAAAATATCCAGGAGAACATCATCTTGCAAAATACAATTATTTGGGTTGACGGGGGCTCAAGTGTGTTTTAAAAAAGAACATGCTAGTGTTTGCTAAATTCATTATAAAATAATTAAACTAAAAATGGATTTAAAAATTTGTAATAAATGTAATATTGAAAAATCGATTGAATATTTTAAAATTATTAAGGGAAAAGAAAAATCCTATTTTCTTGGTATGTGTAAAGAATGTGAAAGTATATATCATAAGTTAAATGAACAAAAATATAAAGACAAACGTTTATTAGGAATAAGAAATTTGAAAACTACTTTACCAATAAAAATATGTACAAAGTGTAATATTGAAAAACCTATAAGTGAATTCAGGAGTAGATTAAAAAGGGATTATTATATTTATAATTAGGAATGTAAAGAGTGTGAACGAAAATATGCACAAAATAATAAGGAAAAATTAATGAGTGCGCTAAAAAACGATAAAATGAAAATCCTAAACTTAAATTAACTCATCATTTATATGGGGGTATTAGAAGAGCATTCAAACAAAACAAAGAAAGTCGAACATTAATGAAGTATTTAGGATGCTCAATAAATGATTTTTATCAATGAATTGAATTTCAATTTTATGATGGAAAGACTTGGGAAAATCAAGGTTCTTATTGGCATATAGATCACACATTACCAGTTTCTAGTTTTAATTTTGAAGATGAAGAACAAATAAAAAGATGTTTTAATTGGATAAATTTAAGACCTTTGAAAGCAAAGAATAATTTATCAATAAAATAATTTTAAAAGAATATTTATTACAAGAAATTAAATCTCATTATTTTATGAATTTAGCAAATGCATCACCTTCAAATTGCAAGAAACTCCTAAAGTATTTTTCTACCACTTCATTAGAGAAATTTATTGAAGGAACTCACGTAATGACCAATCCCAATCGTAAAAACAAAAAAAAGAATAGATGCACAATCCGCAGCACGTCTCCCAAGTTCGTTATGATAAGAATATGGAGATTGTTCAGAGACTAAACGTTGGTGAGGATGAATAGTCTAATCAGCTTTAATGATTCCTTAAGATATAATCCAACTCTCTTCGAAAATTGAGAGATGTTTGCCAGGAACTCGTTTAGATATAAGACTTGATGAAAATGATAATTCTAAACCTGGAGAAGAACCAATAAATAGAGTTGATCCAGTGGCTTTAAAACGTGACATAGCGTATCGTCAAGAAGATATTCGTTCTCTTCAAAAAGCAGATATTGGTTTGATTCAAGATTTAAATGATATTCAAAATCCAAGATTTTCTGAAAGATTTTCAAGAGCAATAGGAAAAAAAGCAATGAAAACAAAGATAATGTTAGATGGAGCGCAAGTGACTGTCTTCGGAGAAATACCAACAAAATCAAGCAATCAAAATACTACTCTAGTGAATGAATTAAACAAAGAATATAGAAAACCTAAAAAATATTTAAAAATAAAAGTTTTCAATAAAGATGATATTAGGTCAGTAGATTTAATTGAAACCGTAAATCCTAAAAATAATAAAAATTATAGATATATTCTAACAGTTGTAGATTTGTATACTCGATATGTTTGGGTTCTACCATTAAAATCCAAAACAGCAAATTCAATTAAAGAAGGATTCGAGTTTTTATTTGAAGAAACCCCAGATAGAATTCTAAAAAAATTATAAGTTGATAATGGTAAAGAGTTTTATAATAAAATATTTGAAGAATTTAGACAAGAAAATGATATTGAAAATTATTCAACTTTTAATTCACGTGATGATAGATCAAATTATGGTTCACATAATCCTATAATTGAAAGATTTAATAGAACATTGAAAAATTTACAGAACGTGAAAATAGAATTTGGATAAATGTATTATCAGAATTAATTAATAAATATAATAACAAAATTCATAGAACAATAGGAGTTTCACCAACAGAAGCAAGTGAGAATCCTGATTTAATAAGAGAAATTACCCATGAAAATAATTATGCTAATCAAAATTTACAAGAAAAACAAAAATTTAATATTGGTGATCGAGTTAAAATATTCAAATGGAAAAATAAATTTGAAAAAGGTTCAACACATAAATGGCTTAAAGAAATTTTTGTCATTTCAAAAATTAATAATACAAAACCAATAACTTGTGGAATTAAAGACTTGACCGGTGAAGAAATTCTAGGTAAATTTTATCAAAATGAACTCCAAAAAACTATTTTTTAATAATTTCTATTAAAAATTGTTGATGAAATTATTGATACACAGACTGTTGATAATTTAGATAAAAAATAAGAAAAATAATAGAAACAAACAAATATGCATCTGTTGAATATAATGGTGAAAAAATATACATTGTTAAAAAGAAAATTGCAGAAATTAAACAGATTGAAGGCGAACATAGTGGTGGAATTTTACCTTTAGGAGCTTTATTACCATTAATCTTTGAAGGAATTACAACAGCAGGTGGAATAACAACTGCTGTTAAAAATTAAAAACAATCAAAGAAATTAGACCCAGAGATTGAAAAAATTAAATCAGAAACAAAAACTGGTCATGGAATTTATTTAGATCCATATTAAGGTCATGGAATTTGTAATTTTATAAAATCTTTTAATAAAAAGAGTCCTTCTAAAAATAAAAA
The DNA here is from genome assembly GCA_022537955.1 of Schmidtea mediterranea. Lineage (NCBI taxonomy): Eukaryota > Metazoa > Platyhelminthes > Tricladida > Dugesiidae > Schmidtea > Schmidtea mediterranea. The sequence continues at coordinate 40,656,495 of CM039681.1, forward strand.
ATTAAAACAAGTTTTGAAAAATTAAATAAAGGAAATATTCAAATAGAGGTTGATGGTGATGGAATTTTTCTTTCTCCTTATAAAAAATAAATAAATTTTACGATTAAAAATGTCTTCTTCAAGTGAATGTGAAAGCGAAATTACACCAACTTGGAATAAAAATATTATGAAATTCAATCACAATCCTATTTTACCAAATTCTTTTAAAATGTTAATAGTTGGAGCTTCTGGTTGTGGTAAAACAGCTTTATTATTGAAAATGCTTTTGTCTCAAAATTTTATAGACTATGATAATTTTATAATTTTTTCTAAAACAATTGATAAACCTGAAATTCAAATAACTTTTCATGGGTTAAATTCTGGTTTAACAAAACAAGATATTGTGGGATTATTTCAAAATCAAGATGTAATTCCTGATGATACATCTATTAGAGATTTATGTGAAGAACTATATGAAAAACAAAATGTGAGGAATTAAACTCTATAACTTTTTCTGCAGAAATGGTCGGCCCGAGCGCAAGCGACTACCACAGGTGGAGGCCTCCTCAAAAAATTGGTGTATCAATGAGTAATAAATATCATGAAAACAATTCCGTGTGAAAAATTAAATCGAGCGAAGAAGAATTTAATAACTTTTGATGATTGTGTCAACATGAAAAATCAAGGAATTATGGAATCTTATTTTACTCGAGGTAGACATAATAATTGTAATGCAATTTATTTAACTCAAAATTATTATGATTTACCATCTAGAAGTATTCGCGGTAATTCTAATTTTTTCATATTCTTTAAATTAGGAAAACGAAATAAATATAGTATTTTTAATGATTTGTTTAGTGATACTTTAGACAATGAAGAATTTAATAGTTTGAAAATCATCTATCTATAAAATATAATTATATTGCATTGGATAAAAAAAATCAAGTATATGAAAAAATAATTATTTAGTGAAATATTGAATCTCAAAATTACTGAATTTTCTTGAATAAAAATGGATCTCCATGTGCCATGAATTTGTAACCTCGGACTCACAGACAATGACGTTAACGAGCCGCTTCTGGGGTAGACATGTTGATCGTAATCCGTTCTGCATATTAGATTGATCGGCTGCACTCTAAAACGGAATCACGTTAAAGGTGAAGTACGCATTCATCCACCTCACCTTTGGCAGTTCAAAGCATTTATTATGCCTGCCCTTTCCATCTACGGAAAAGTCATCATTAGCGAGTCTTATAATGTAGAACTTTCCTCGCAACGATAATAAGATACACCTCACCTAACCCCTCTTTGCGTTTGCACTAGGTGTAATTCAAGATACAAATTTTCGGGACAAAACAAAATTCGTGCACCACATTCACATTTAAGTTACTGTCAAATTTGTTGGGACCTATTTGTGGTCAAATCCAAAGTTACCGAATCATCTACAAGATCAAAATTTCGTTCGGTTATATCATCGATTAGTATGATCATATTGAGATAAAACCTGATTCTGTCGAGATCGTCTAGCAGATTAACATGTCTCTAACGAATTCATAACAAAAACTATGCTGTGTCTACGCTGACTTGGAAAATCACAAAAGGCCGAATCCATGACAGGACCTGTAGTTATGGAGCTGAAATTAGACTGATAGAGAAAAAATACATTTCAGTTGTCCTAAAAGATTCTTGTCCTGACTCTCGCGGCCTCCTGAAACTTAATTAAAGTAGGTGCGATGATCTAATCATATTCGAAGCTTGTTTTAAAAGAATCTCAAATCAACCTTGCCCTCACAGTGGTATTAGGCATTCAATGCAGCGGAGAATTAAGTATATCATCGTCATTCTGGGCCTAAACTATACTTTTTGTCGATTCAAGGCATTCTTAATCATTAGTATGATTTCCAGCGACACGATTTTGCCATACTACGGGAGATTTTGCTTTGATGTTTATGCTGGGTACCGTGCTGAGAACGCGTGGAGTGAGATTTATGGCTTCATCATGCTGAACAAAAATTACAACTCAATTTTTATTTGTTTTTTATAAATATTAATTATGAAGAAATCTTAAAAGTCATGGTAATGACATTAATCTGGAATTAACCAAAGGGTACAGAAATTAAGAAAGGATTAAGGAGAGGACCAAAGACAGATATAAAACTTCTATCGGTAGTTTGTAAACACGAAGCTTGCCAGGTTAATAGTAAATCTTAGGCACATAGTTCAAGTTTTGCTGACAATCAGCAACTTGTCCTTAATTTCTAACGTTGCCTCTCAACGGTTGCCAAGTGGTTAGAATAACATTTTGTGCAGTTGAAACATGGATAATTAGGTTGCCTTTTTCATGCACTTTGCAATTAAAATAATTTATATCTTTTTTCCAACTGAACTATTGGTAATGTGTAAATCAAATACAAAACGGCAAGAAATTTCAAAATTGTGTAAAAGTATTCAAATAAAATGATTTTAAGAAATTATGGGATGAATTGGAAAATATGTTAATAATTTTAATTATTTAATAATCATAAATAATAAATAGAAATATATTTTAAATACTTTTATAAAAAATATTTCCTATGCTTATATGTGATGGTAAGGTGCTGTCGGCAGAGGATCTCGATTTTCTTTGGATCCTCAGAAGCCCCAGCATTATCTGCTCAGTCTAAACTGAAATAACGGATAAATCAATTTTTATTTTTCTTCAAAATTTTTAAATTAAAATTAATTTTTTTTAACAGATAACAAATTAGATTTTATCATCACAGTAACAAATCCGATTTTTAAAAATTTTATTGCGTAACGCCTTTAACAAATTATTAAATAAAATCGGATTCAGCATGCAATAATTACTCAAAATTTTATATAAATATCAATTAAAAATTTATTTTATTTGTACTCCAGACAAAAGGTCCATCTCAGCTGTACTGATAACATTTATTTGCAATGCAAAAATTCACATAAATGTCATTTTACAACTGAAAAAGATTCTTTGCAATCATCTAATTTATTTGAATTTAAAATTATCTGAATTTATATTTATTGATTTTAGATATTAGGAATTATTTTCAAAAAATAATTAATGGAAGGAGGTTTTAATTTGACTCAAGGTTCCCAGAAATTTAAATTCACTAAATTGTCAACATACCGAGAAGAATACAGTCAACCAAAAGTCTTGAAACCTCGCAGGGATCCCGAACGTTCAAATATTTTTGTGGGCGAAGAAATAATTTTTGGAGGAGGTCCAAATTACGAAGGAGTCGCTAAACAATGATTATTTTTAATTCTTTCGTGAATTATTTGTTTATTATTTTAGAAATTTATTTATCGTTTCAACTTTTATTTCAATAAATTTTAAAAATATGCTGATCTTGATTAATTGTTATTTGTATAATTCATAACAAGTAAATTATTTAAAGTAATTAAATTAATAAGTATTTTGTTTTATTATATCAGAAATATATTAATTATAATCAAATTAAAATTATTTTACGTAATAGTATTTTGAAAAATAAATAATTATTTTCATATAAAAATAGATTAAAGGCAAATAAATGGTGAAAGTGCCTATTTAAAAGGTATTTTAATAATTATAATTTAAAGTTGTAAAATAAGCTAATTTGTTTTGTGATTGTTCATCTTTTATCTTCATTATTTCAAACTAGAATTTCAGTCCCGAAAATCTATTTTAAAAACAGAATATTAACGGATTGCTGACGAGTTACTAGATAAATCATATTTTATACATAGGTCCTTAGATGTAACCTAATATGATTCTTTTGAATTATTTACTCGATTTAGTTGTTTACATAATTTATTAATAGTTTAATGCAAAAAATAGCAGCCTGTAAATTACCCATCGAAAGGGGTAAGCTTAAAAAGACATTTTCAGTGTTCAGAAATAACAAAATAAAAACATCTTGTTAAATTTTAGTAAAGAGAAAATAAGTCAAATTTTTTCATATTATTATAAACCTAGTAGAAAACTAATTTATAATTATTTCAATATTCTAATTATTTTTTCTTGACTGGAGTAGATATCATCGTGCTTGTTTCTGTATTCTCTACCTGAAATGTGCGGCTTTTAAATCCTTCATCGTAAAAATCATCCCCGTGCTTATTAATAATGGCGGGATCGAACGAATCCTACGGAAAATTTATATCATTATGGATATTAAAGTAATCTAACGGGATATCGAATAGGAACTTGATATTGCATGAACGTCAGTCCTCTAAATCGATGAGTCCAATCCTTTTAAAATAAACTATATTAAGCAAATTATAAAAATGCTTTTTCATTAACCTTTTCAAGATAAATATGTTTATAATAAACATATAAAGAAAACGCAGCAATGAAGAAATACTTGTGGAAAGAATGACGTCCAAATTCTCCAAATTTGGGACCCTGTAATTTAAATTATTTCTCCATTTACTTCATAAAAACATTTTTACAAAAAAAGGTTCCAATAAATTAACAACCGCGTGAAAAGGTTTCATATAGGCTTTACGAAAAAAATTAACAGGATATGCACCTTCAACAAATACTGGCTCTCGATTGGATAAAGTTAGATCTTGAAGATATTGCTTTCGTAATTTCCGGTCTTCTTCACCATAAGCCCCCGAAAGTCTTTCACGATCAAAGTGAAATGGCTCTATATTGAATGGATTGAATTTACTACCTTTCTTAATAGTATAATCTCTCATCAATTGATCTCTATAAAGATTTTTCTGTAGCATTTCGAAAGCCTGATCATCAGACTCTTTCTTTGGAAGATCAAATTTAACTTCATCTGACGTTGCTTTCATAGGTTAACTGGTAAAATTATTATGATTAATCATTATAAATCAAACTGAAAAATGAATTTAATACTAGAAAATTATTATAAAAATCTTAGTTAGCAATTCTTAATAATATTAATTAGTATTGTAATAAAATGTTTGACCTCAAAAGATTATTTAAAATTTTAAAAATGTAATTTACTATATAAAAATTATTAAATTTAAGTAGTCTTTCAAATTTATAATAAAAATAAATAAATTAAATATTATTGATTTGATAAGTTAAAAGAATTACAAATAACAAATGACATTTTCAAAATTATCGTAAAACCAGTTATTATCATATGCAATATTTATTCATACTACATTTTTCAACTATATAAAATAAGGACACATTTGATTCAATTTAAAAGATGATATCTATTCACTCATTATTTTGCTTTCACAGTTAGACATTTGATGGGTTACGGGGCGTTGACGCTTGTTTTAACTTATTGGGGTTACCCCAGTAACGCCATATAAATATTTGTTGCTTGCCACTCGGCACCCGTTGCGAGGCAACGTTGGAAATGTGTTCGAGTGGGTAGATCATCCGCAAAAAGTGAGCGCTATTGCTAAGGCTATAGTTGCTCGGATGACCTCTGGGTTCAACGAGCTGTCGTTAGAAGACTTGTGCCCGCTTTAACTTATTGGATCCCCTTCTCTTTATGGTGGGTTTTAGCAATTGTATTTACTGAACTCTTGAGTCAAGGGAAATAACAATAAATATATGCTGAAAAATAACTAGTGAACATTTATTAACGAATGAATAACAAAAAATTTTTAAAACCAGATGTATACAAATTTCATACAGGAGGTGAATTTAGTTTAGTTCATAATCTGTGTTGCATTTCGCAATCGCGCGGCCCGTCGTTTGGCCCACTCCTTGCGTCCTGGACGATGGCTATTCGTGATGGTTGTCGGGGTTGAAGGTATGGTCGTTGCTGGAGTGGCCGCCGTCTCCCGGTAAGCCAATTGGGCGGGAGCAAAAACGAGAGGGTAAGTTACCGCAGCTCCCTCTTGGCAGGCGGATAGGGCCACTTCTAACCCCTTCACCTGGGTCTTCAGACTTTGGTTGAGTTGTTTTTCATCCGCCCACTCCTTTTGGGCTGCGGTTAGTCTTTGGAAGAGCAACTTTGCCTTTTGGGGCGCCATCCAGATGGCATTTGTCTGTTGTATTTCCGCGGTCAGGTGGATGATCTGATCGTGGAGGTTTTTATTAATGTTCCGGGCATGAGTGAGTTCGGTTTGCAATATCTGCAAGGGTTCCATTTCTATAATATCCAATATATATATAAAATTTTATGTCATCAAATTTAATTTTCTACATATGTAGTCGGTTTAAACAAGATTTTCAAACATTTCATGGGACAACGAATAAAGAAAATAGAAATCTCAACAAATTATTTATTACAATACCGTTCACCAAAAGTTTATAACCAATAGTTCGGCGAGATTAGGGTTGTTCCAAGGATTTTCTCACCCATTCTACTGCTGAGTAACCCGGAACTACGAACACGGGTCGCTTCGTGTTTCGCACCGGTCTGAAACTGGGCGGCGGCGTCTCGCTATAGATCTCCATTATTCTCCCAGCAGCGATGTTATCTTCTACGTTGGCCAGGTATTGTCTGACCCTGACCACGTGAAGATCTACCTGCCATTTATGCTCCTCTAGGCGGGCGAGGAGCTCGCGGGCGTGTCCCAGAATTTCTCGAGCCGGGTGTTGCTCGCTATATTGACCATTTGTTGTCGGTAATCGCTGGTCCATCCCCAGCATCTGACCAATAGTTTGTCTAGGCCCTCTGGGTTGGGATTCCTCGTAGCCTCTCGCTCGTCCTATTTGACGCCAAGCTTGTCTCCACTGGTCCGCGACGTATGTAGGGACCTGAATAAGAGATCCCGATGTATCTACAATTTGATCATATTAACGAGGTTTCTGACTATGTAATAAACGGGTTAAAACACTCTTAAGGGCAGCCTATGGGTAAGCGGAGTTTTGATTTTTGTTGATAAATCCGTCTGGCGGGTCCTTTCGCTTGACATCAAATTTAAGGTACTCAGTTAACGTTGTGAGGGTGAGCTAAATACCGTTTAAACTAGAATGAACTGGAGTTAATTGTGGGTTGCAGGTGGGGGTTGTGTATATTTTGTTTCGCAGAACTATCTAAAATTTACATGGGAACAAAATTAACATTGGAAATCAGCGGTTGTCAGTTGAAATTGGAAAATTATTACTCTCAAGATTTAACGAGTTGGACGAAATGATAAACCCAATAATCGGGAAAACGGGAAGAAAAGGAAATTTTAACCCAAATAAGGATTTATCCAAAATCTAAAGGGCGTTTAAATGTTAATTATCGGTTCATTGAATTGCTCGAAATTTAGCTAGTGGGTATTAAAGTAAGTACAACAAGTTGAACTATACTAAGGATTAATAAATAGGTATATTAAGTCGGACAAAAAATCCGGGGTTGGCTGATGGGAAAAATTTAATATATTAAAGTAAATTCGCTCCATCTCAATTATTGGTATATCATATTGAATCAAACTAAATCAAAACAATTAAGGGATGTAAAATTAATATATTAAAATAAATTCGATCAAAATCAATTAATGAATATCATATAATGAATCAAAACCAAGTCAAAGCTAATTAAGGGGTATAAAGTAAACTCGATCAAAATCAGTTAATGAATATAATATAACGAATCAAATTAAGTCAAAATCAATTAAGGGATATAAATTGATATATTGAAGTAAATTCGATCAAAATTAATTAATGAATATAATCTATACTAAATCGAAAAAATTTCAATGAATGGGTAACGATATAATACCTTACATTAAAAACCCACTTAATGGATGTTGAATTTAACTAAATCATAACTCAATATAAATCAATCTTCACTAGTTTCAAACCATTTGAATTACTCTATTTTAGAAGCCTGATTTGGGGACAAAGAAGCTATGCCACGCGTAGCGGTACGTATTTGCTTGGTGTCATTGGACCCTCATAGGTGGGTAGATTGGTTCCAAGAACAAAGATAAGGTCGCTCCACCACCTAGAGCAGGTCTCTCGGCTAAACAGGTCTGGTGGGATCTCTACAGGCCTTAATGAAGTTGTAGATGAGAGTGGATCTATTTTCTTTAGGTCCTAACTACTGGCACATGTACTAAATGGGAATGTTGACTCCACAGGGCTCATCCATCTACCATATTGATCGGGTTGATCTGGTGCTTGCGATAACTAATTTGATTTCTGCTGGGACGTCTATAGGCCAGAATTTAATGTGGGAAGTGGCGTGGCGAAATTATTCTGGGGAACTCAAACTTGATTAATGATGAAAGTTATGAATTTGAATAGTACCTGAAGAATGGATTTTCGATCTTGGATTTAGGTCATTGTCTGGGCCCTGAACTGTTGATGCTTGGTTTATTCTACTCATCTTGTATTGATATAATTACGTTATTAGTCTGGTTCGTTGGCAGTATTTATATGGTGTGGTGTGTTGATGTGGAAGAACATGTAGACATGTCTACAGGTACCGCTGGGGAAATCGATTATTAATTAGATCTAGCATTATAACCTGCATGCGTTATATCGATTTTATGCCCTACTGTCGGACTCGCAGTGGAGTGTGCAAAAGATTCTACTGTGGTAGTCACGCCTGTCAGTTTGACGATTTATGGGTTCCCGGTAGGTATTAACAGGCTTCAACTTATTGGTTTGTGTGTATATCGCAGCTACTGGCATGCATGTGTACGTGTGTGTTGCATGTTCGTTCTTACAGATTTTTCTCGTTAGACTGCCTGGTTTTCTTACTGGATAGTATTGATCGAAACGATAGACTGGGTTTGTAGGTATGTAATCGTTGATATATATGTACCATATTGATTGTGCTTGCTGTTTTCAGGGTCATTGTATCTGAGGCATTCTATGTGTATGGTATCGGATGAGAGATGGTGTCTGTCGATTTATCTGTAGTAACAAATTCTTTCTTTTTGCTGATTTTATTTGGTTTATTTTTCGTGTAGATTTAGGCTTAATCGCAGTTTAGTGTTAATTTCCCCAGATCGATTTTTTGTTTCGCAGGAATATTTTTAACTATCAGATAGACTATTCGTCATGGAAATCAAATTACCTCGTGAGTCATTTTACTTATTGGAGTAGTTAATGTTGATCTAATATTAGGGAATTTTCGGATTGCTTATTAATGCCATTTAAGGACAATTTTCTTTTCTATTGGATTTTTGGAAATTTATATTTTTGTTGTTGCCAGTCAATATCTGGGCGAGGTTTTAGATAGTTAATTGTGTCAAGATTTTGACCAGGTTTAATTTATGATTCAATAATGTTGTTAACTAAAATTTTCCTTTAGACGGATTTGGGTTGTTTATTTGTTTGCATTTCGGTAACGATTTTTGATCAGGTTTTATTTTAATATTTTCTTTAATTTGGTAATTTTATTAACTAAATTTTTGATTATTCTTTTAGTTATTCATCGGTAGGAGGAGTTGATTAGGTTTCCGATATTAATTTTGTAATATTATTAACTGAACATCAGCCAAAATTATGTTACTAATCGCTGGATGATTTGGTCAGGTTCTATATTGTTGGCCGTATAGGAATTTTCAGTTTACTATATTACTCATCCTATTGGTGTTACCTTCTCGTTTAACTGCTAAGGATATCTTCCTGATACGCCGCACGATTTGGAATAACCATTGCGTACCCATGACCGAAATCATGTTGGTACTGTACGCAATGGCCGAATGCCATTCGAGCAGGTGAGCGCTATTACTAACACTACTCCTCGAAGGACCTTCGCTTTCCCGGATTATTTGCTGCCGATGGAAGGACTTACGCTTCTTACCTACCAGTTTACTTATAAACCCCTGGTATTTATCTTAACTACGTCGAAAAAATCGTGGAAAACATTCATGCCCCGTCATCAGTTTACAAACCCTATCCGACAATTTAACATGTTCTATTACGGTTATTTCGTCCCTATTAGTTTAAGATAATTAATTCCGACCCAACAGGAAGAAAAAAACAAAAAGAACGAACACAAACCAGTTAGATCAACATAACGTATATTATTAGGCACATTTACAAAGGCAGGTAGTTCATACAGATAACTTCAGAGATGAGTGACGGTAGCCCGTTTCCAACTCAGTCCTCCTCGGCATCGATGTCGGTAGGCAGGCACCTTCACTTTGCCGGTCGGTATGGTGGGGAATTCGCACTGTGATTGCCCTCAATACGAGTAAAGGGTCCGGTGATTTCGATTCGAGGAGAAATCCGAGGCACACTGCCGGTGAGGACGGCAATGTCATCGAGGTTCAATCCCAAGCGATCGAGAACTTGGAAGACTCCGTGGGAGTCGGAGTCTTCATCCACTAGATTTATGTGGATTTGGGGAGCTTGCGGTGGGAAGGCTGCGGTCGGAGCGTACAGTATGTCCGGATCGAGCCCCGGAATCTCAAATTCCTGGTATGGGGGCGGCAGATCATCGATCTGGTACAGGCCTTCGATGGGCTCCGTTTCTCAGAGGAGCTCCACTTCCCTGCGACGACGGTCGCGGCGTCGTCGGATTCAATTGGGCCGTCGGCGGGCCGGATTGACACTAGTTTCAGTCACGATTACTGGTGTCGGAGGGGCGAGAGTTGATAGAGTTGGTGGGAGATCGGCGATCGGAAGGTGGTGCTCGAGAATTATATACAGCTGCAGAGCCCAAACACTCCCTGGGACATGGGTCCTGAGCTCCTCGTCCGTAAATGCCTGGCGGAGAGCCGTGGCCTGTTCCTTAATTAGTAGCCGCTGGCTGCGCGACTCTGCGATCAGTTCTTTTCTGGTTCGAGTTAGCCTTTCTATCTTTCGGTGTAGGCCCTGGGTGATTTTCGGAGAGGACCAGGTTCCCTTGATCCTTTCGTATTTTATTCGTAAGGAATTATATTTCGCCTCCATTTCTTCGAGTCTTTGGCGAAGTGCAATAACCGAAGGAGAAGGTCGGGGAATCCTTGAGAGGTTATTCACTGAGGAGCTTGTTCCGGAATTCATAATCTAAAAGGAGAGAGAAGAAGTTCAGGAGATGGAAATGAATCGAGAGAGAAAAAAGAAATGGCGGGGAAGTAGCGGGGAAAAATTACGGATTTCTAAGGTGGATTACTGATCCCCCAAATTCATTCTTATCAACGTTTGGACTCCTATCGTTAGTCAAGTTATCGGCTAAATGGGGTTATGATTACTTGTCACTCGATTAGAAATTGGGCGCGAGATCGTGAAATAACATCCTTACTATTGCTTGGTATCTTCGGCGAATTTAAATCGTCATGAATTATACCATTACTACGACTACAGTTACGTAATTAAAAATTTGGATTCGTTAGGGACGACATTACTATCATTATGATTAATATTATAACAAATAGTATGGATATTATTACCAATTAATAAATTTTACCGAATTGAAATTAATAAAACTCGCTATATAATCATCCCGTGGTTATTACGATATTTACTATTATTAATTACATTAATGTTTTCTATATTAGTGATTATTATTAATTTTTAATTAACGTAACTTGTTGAAACAATACTAACATGATCAGAAACTATTATCCATAAATCCGGTTTATTATTATGAATAATCTAGCATTAATGTTTCTAGCGTTACTATCGATCCTGTTGAGAAAATTGGATTTTTAAATGATACACAAAAGAAGGATTATTTAATGTAAAAAGTATGCGGGTTAAGATAGTTAGTTGAAATTTGCATATCATATAGTTGTGGTGGTGACTATCGATTGATATTTACTGTTTGTGGTGAGCACGCTAGAAATGGTGCAATGAAAACATTCAATAATAATTGAAAGCGTAGGTGAGTTTGTATTATTGATTTCGTCAAACTTTGTGTAATACTGTTCAGTAGACCGTGTTATTCGTCGGAATTTTCACTTTGCAGGTCAGGTAGATAGATAGACCCTTATCGCGATGAATATTATGTATGAAGGAAGATCCCGTCAGCCCCACGGCTTCAATAGCCCTTTCTCAAAGTGCCAGTTTTTACGTCAGCATTAGTTGGATATGACGAATGTAATGAGTTCTGCCTATTTCTCATCACAGTACTTATCGGTTTCTGGTGAGCCTTTAAGAAAGTTGAGGAAAAATAGGTAGCGTGGACTCATCGTTTTCCCGGAGTATACTTATGACGTCGGGCGTCGGTGACATGGATCTATATGTTTTTTATCGGCCATGGTAACTGTTCATATCGGTTTCCGTACGACTTCTTTGTGATGGAATTTTCTACTGGACTGAAAAATGATTTTATTGCGTCTATCCATATTGTGGAGTTTATTTCGAACTTAGTGAAATCTTGTCTAATATTTTAGGTTCTCAGAACGAATAAAATTTATGCGATTTCGTTTTTAATTTTTAACTTTATTTTAGTGCGATAGTTCGGTTAGTCAATTGTCAATATCTATGCCTATCCCTGCTACCCGCTCTCCATTTATTAATTGGTTCGAGATTTCCAAAAATTGTTTTCTAGATCAGTCTATGATCGTACTTAATATCCCCTTAACTGAAACAACCTCTTCCCTTGATTTTATTTCTACTCGCTCCGGCCACTTTTCAGCAGTCACTTCGAGTTATACAACGGCGCTCTGCATGGAGGTCCTGTGCGTATTGCCAGACCCTACTGCGGACTGCCGAGGCGTTCACGAGGCATGACCTGCGAGCTCAACTAGAGGTTTTCACCCACCAGCCGGCACGAGATCCGTCCCATGAACTTCTATTTACATACGTACCATATAATATTTAAGCGACTCGAACATAAATAGATAAATATATAAAAGCATATAAAGATAATTAATTAATGAAAACGCAGAACATTATGAACATCGAAATGTTTAATTAAGCAAAAATTTTACATTAACGTAAAAGAAAATAAACTAAAATTAACACAAATCCTTACGTTTTGATAGCTTGATAATATCGTAGAGATAATTCAATTTCAAAAATTGGCATAAGTTAAAAATAATGAATTTCGTCACTGTATATATACTATTTTTATGTGTGTGTGTGACCAATGGGCGATTTTTCGCCATTTTCGGGCTTTTTAATTATTTTAATAATTTTAAACTGTTTTTATTATTTTTTGTGAATTTTTCTTTATTTTTTGATATACTATTTATATATTTGATTTTTATTACTATTTTCTTATAATATTATTTTTAGCCCTTTTTATTTGTTTTCTGGTCGCCACTTCTGCCTATGTTTTTTCTAAACCTTATTTTGCAAGGTTTTGGCAGTTTATTTTATTTTTCATATATATCTCTCTGCAGCTGTAGGCTTTTTAGTGATTTTAGTTAATTATTTGTTTTTATTTTATTTTTGTTATATTTTTAATTTGTTTTATTTAATATGTTTTTCATTAATTTTTGGTATCTTCTTGCGGTGCGTTCTTATTTTCAGTGACTCGTTCTATTACTTTTACTTTAGTCTTTAATTTTAATTTTAATTTTTGTTTAAATTGTGGCTCTGAGCCCAACAATATGTTCTAATTAGTGCATCCTAGACTAAATTTTTCTATTCACCGAAGAGTTGATCAGGTTTGATATACTAATATTTGTAATCGGCTAATGTTGATACGATCTTTTAGACGGAAACTTGAGCGATTCGTTCAGTTATCATGGGTAAGAAATTCTGGTAAGATCGCTGTGAAGTATGGCATTATTGGTAGGAATGGGAAGGTTTTACTTTAAGGTAATTTCAAGTTTCGTCGGTTATTTATCTGTTGACTCGCTTCTCTATTAGAATCTCCGGCTCGGATTTAATGATTTTGTGCTCTATAGACTGGGTTCTGGGCGAAGGACACTAACAAAACTAAACAGTTGAGAATTATATTACTGACGAAGGGGCTCGATTAAAAGTCTCATCTAAGTTATCAATACTGTATCTCGATGGATGGTGAGTTTGCCTATTTGGGTATTTAAACCGAATGTGGATTTTAATAAATCTTGTCTCATCTGATTTGACAATTTTGAGTTCTTACATTATTATTTCAAAACTTTATAGACGAATCATTTTTCACTTATAGTTTCTAGTAATTTGAGTACCGAATAATCCACTATGGTTTATAGATGTAATGAACTTAATTTTATTAGTATGAAGTTCTAAATTTTATTAGAAGGCATTGGCGGGTTCTTCAGTAATTTAATGTCCCCTGTTACACGTCATTTCCTGGAATATGGGTCTCTATTCAACTCCTCCTATAGGGTTTGTTTAAGAAATTTATCGCTCGTACTCTATCATGTTTTGATCATAGCTACGATTTTTTTAATTTCAATTTTTCCCGTCACCTTCCCCTTCGTTTAGCCTTAGGCGCAATTGTGTTCATATTATAATTAATGAGTGCCCACTGGACTACTCGGTGTGGTGATTTTAAGCCGTATGTAGAATAATTTAGGTCGAGTTTAAAGAAATCGAGAGACGAGGAAGTAGCCAAAAAACCACTTCCTTATCTCTCCTTTCTTCTATACGGAATAATATTGACGTTCCGATCCCTGCGTTCTGCACGCCGGGGTCTTCACGGGCACAGATCATTGGCGATATTCCACGCACTTACACGAATCTGAATAATATGTCTGATTTTAATGACTTGTAATGTGTCTTGGCTGTGGGCCGGAAAAATTTCGACAAAATATTTGAAACGAAAACAGATTTATATATTATGAATAATTCATTAAAATCAAAATGAAATTACCAACACGATCCAATCCATACAAAAATTCATAAATAATTTACTCTCCCCACGCCGGCATCCAAGCAGAGCTCTATCGAGGTTGCGAGGATGTGACGTGGAGAGAGTTTCAATGAAAACTCTCACTTACGTAATAAAGTAGATTTTTAAAAACTGCTTAATGATTTTCAAAAAACGATGTTCAAAACGATTAAAAATTATGTGAAAATGCATGTATATATATATATATTTTTTGGCCCTAACCTTGCGTGTTCTTTTTGATTCAGTAAAACAAAATTCGACCTTGGAATTTTCTAGTGTATTCTAATCTTAATTTTTATTATTTTGCAATTTTATTTGATAATTTTTCTTTTAAAATTTTTATTGAATTATTTCTGATTCAAATTTTTTGAATTTTATTTCATTTTCATGAAATTTCACATTTTGTTAAATTATCAAATTTCGGTCGAATTTGTTAGGTTTTCGTGTTATGTTTATATTTATATCGTGCGGATCTTGTTGCTTTTTGTTATTATTTCAATTTATTTTTATGTTTATTATTGTATATGTAATTGTCTTCTTTCTCATATTTTGATAGGGTTTAATTGGTGTTTTAATAGGTTTGAATTTAAATCTGCATGTTATATTTGCATGTGTGTTACCGATTCATTTAAACATTTACAAGGCCGTTTGTGTTTTGGCCCAACACATTATTTAAAATTCTAATTTTCTGTAATTTTTGGGCAAAACCAGTAAAAAATCGAAGTTTATATAATCAGCATAATAATAAAATACAAAAAATGCGGTAAAATTAAATATTAAAAAGAGATGACTCATTAGGAAAGGAGAATCCTGCGGGCTGCTGCTGAGTGCATGTAACCCAGGTGGTGGGTTTCTGGGTGTTGATATTTTGAAACTATATGGTTGTAACCCAGATAACCCCATACAAATATTTTTGCTTACCACTCGGTACCCATTGCTAAACAACGTTGGAACTGTGTTCTAGTGGGTGGATCGTCCGAAAAAAGCGAGCGCTATCACTAATGCTATAATTGACCAAACAATCCTTGTGTCGAACGAGCTGCCGATAGAAGGCCTGTGCTCGATTTCAATTATTAGGTCCCATTCTTTTCTTATTTCTTTTAAATGTCAATCTAGACCGTTATATCATTCATTGTTATGCCCATTCCCAAAGTTCTTCTTATCTTTGTTCGTATTATCGTTTTTAACCATGTCCTGTACACCCTTTGTTATGTTAAATGCCCTCACAATACCTCTCTTACCCTTATCCCTATTATAACTACTGTGGGGTTAAGGGTTTTGACTACCTCGACCCCAGATGTAAAATATGTTTCGTGCCCAATGGTTACCCGTTGCTGTGCAACGTTGGTAATGCAACCATGGGTTTTGAGGTCGCCAAAGTTGAGCGCCACGGAGGAACTACTCTGGCCCGACCTCAAGCTGGGTTCAACACACCACCATTAGAAGGCCTGTGTGTGCTTTATTGGCTCTGGTCCCATATTTGTTAGTTTGGTCAACTTATTATAAATTAACTACTGAACTGCCGTTAATTATCGTTAAGGCACTATTTGATTGACTATCAGAACACAGAAAAATGATCAAACGAACGACACAACTATATTTTAAAGGGCGACAACTACATGCTGGATTATGTTCGAGCAGCGCGGTGCTTGGCTCGCTCCTTCCTTCCTGGTCGATGACCGCTGGGCTTCGGCTTAGTCTTCGGACCCTTTGTTGTATCTTTATACGCCAGCTGAGCAGGAGGGAAGACGAGGGGATAAGTCACTGCCGCTCCTTCTTGACAATCTGACACCTCGTATTTGAGTTTTCAGGCTCTAGTTGACCTGCTTCTCCAACGACCAGCCCTTTTGTGCCGCTGCTATCTTCTGGTAGAGCGTCTTCACCTTCTTCGGCTCTACCCAAGTGGCTTTAATTTGCTGTATCTCCTTTGTTAGCTGCACGATCTGTTCGTAAAAGCTTTTGTTAATTCTGTGCGCGTGATCTAACTCTTGTTGTAGGACTCTCAGTGGTTCCATATCTACAAAAGGGTGTGATTAAATCGGATTAATTCGTTTTAATTTAGCTAAGTAATCATAATAATCAGTTAAGGAGTCCGACAGGCATTATTGTCAAATAAAAAGAATTTTAGAACAAACAAGTATTCGAAGTCAACTACAACATTTTATTTCAAGCTCGCCTAACTAGGTATTCATAATCAGCTAATATGTTCCATTGTCAACAGCTAGTCGTAATGATGATTTCGGCGATGCTTATAGACATCCTTTTCCGGGGCCGGCCGAGCGTAAGGATGCTCGCGATGCTCTTCGGCTGGCTTCTCAGTCCTTCTCATATGTCGGGGAAGGATCTTCTTTGGAACCACCACGTTGATCGCCGTAGATCGGAAGTTTAATCTTTCGTCGTCGAGATTGTACGACGTGTTGTACGGCGGGGCGTACCCGTCCGTACTGGCGATACGGCCCGCGGCAATGTCGTCGTTCACATTGGCGAGGTAGCGTCTTGCACGATCCACTTGCTCATTGGTCTGTCGCTGATGTTCCTCAAGACGAGCGAGGAGGAACTCAGCTTGGCCACGGATCTCCCTGGCCGGGTTTTGACCCGGCTCCCACTTTATAGCGACGAACGGGAGCTCGACATCTTCTACTTGTTGTAGGCTACCGGCTCTGGCCTCTCTGACTTGGGACACGGTGAATCCCGCATCCCACATTGCCTGACGGCAACTGTTTACCGCATGCGCGGGAAAACGCACTGTGATCCGGGATTCATCAATCCACGAATCGTCTAAAAGAAAATAATTTAAAATTTTTTAATACACTCTATGTACACTCTATGGAGAAGAAATTATTTCCTATTCCTTACATTTTTATTGAAGAGTTTAAGACATTGACCTAAAAGAATCAAGATTGTTTGTAGGGTTTTTCAAACATATGATTGCTTTCATTTAATTTGTAATACAATATTTGTAATATAATTCATTTTTCGGACACTTCTAATTATAAACTAATTTAAAGTAAATAACTAAATTAAAAATATAATTATGCATTAACTTAATTAAAACCAATCTAGAACTAAATGTTAATCATATGATAATGTTTAGTATATTCTTCTCTGGGCGAAGAAATGTAATATTACTAATCATAAGTAAAATTGATTATAACCAAAAATCATATTTCCCTAATTTAATCATGATATTACTTTCTCATTATGTTTCATGTAGATTGTCATTTATGAAAGTTGTTTAATTAGATTAGAATTTTGTTTTATAAGAACAATATTTTAAAAATTCCTAATTCAATACAAATGGGATCATTAAATTTAATATTGAAAAATATTTGACTATCTTAAGGGTAACGAATCCAATAATTACCAATTAAAATCGTGATGTTTTTTCTAACTAGTAATTAATTATGACAACATCGGATTTGAAGTTCAGATAAGTATCTAAGAATTCTCGAATGAACAGGATGCTAAACTTTCATTTTCGTTATTTCATAATAATAAATGATTATACAATGTAGTCATGCCTCAGTAATTTTATGTACATTATTGTACACCATCAAACCGATACGAGTTCCTTGAAATGGAATTTTCTGAAACATTTAATTGCGACTATCGTAACGCGTTAATTTGAAAATCCGTCATTTAGTCTAGTTATCCCTATGGAACTCGAATATCATTCCTGTTATAAATCTTTAATATGGAAGAGATTTATTATATTGAACACAGTCACGTCAGTATGCATAATTACTCGAATCCCTAATTTGAGGTATCTAGATGGATAAGGTCTAAAATACGAGCATTAACTTGATAATGGAATTATCAATTTTCTAAACTAATGTATTTTTATTGTGTACTGTTAATATTTCTCAAATAAATGAGAGTTAGAACACTTATTTCCATTTGATAATGGCATTTCATTTAAAAATTATCTACATACTTATTCTTTAGTATTACATAAATTAATAAGAATTAGGATACTTATATTGACTTGACAAGGATATTTTATTTATCAAATCATTTTATTTATAATTATCTACAACTCCATTCCTTAGTATTACCTACATAAATAAAATTAAAAATATACTTATATGCATTCGATAATGATATCCGAATTATCAAGCCTTATTTGACATTATTTAGCGGATAGGATCTAAAGTACGTTATGGCCATCTGTCATTAACACAGAACTTATTAAACAAAAATAAAATAAAAAAAAACTCTTCTATCAGATAAATAATATTCACGAAAATAAATCGAATTATTTTAATATTTTAGTTATTAAATTTAGCGATAACCTAAAGTTTGGGGAAATACATCAAAAACAACTGAATATTTCATCATTTGAAATTGATTGGGTTTCGGCATTTCAAGTAATTATCTCCGTGGGAAAAATATTTTTAAAATCGTTCTAACACTCAGATCGTCTCTCCATTTCTAACGGGTCACGTGAAATCGAAAAATCCCTGGGTAATTTGTAGAATATAGACTATAGTAGTCGGAAACGGATACGATATCATTTATTCTCTCGAACTGGTTCCAATGTGCATAATCTCTACTGGTTGGGGGTTTGGTGTAACAAAAATAATCAAGATAAAACACCGGTTTTTCCAGTATCAAATTTTATATTTTTTAAATCGTTATTGTTATCGGCATTCCTAGCTCAGAAGTTTGCATTGGGATTGGTGCTGCGAGATTTTTATCTAGGGCTCGTACAGGTTAACAATGAAATTCACAGGAATAAAAATTTACCTAAAGATCGAGATCTTGGGTTTAAGACTATATTATCGTCCGGAATCCTGGCCGTCGTGTCCTCATTTGCTTGGTTCGATTGGCGATAAATTTCAATTTTCCGAAATTTAACTGTTAGTCTCGACCTATCGATACTTCTTATATAGCTCGGGGTGTCAATCGAAGAAAAAAAGAATGTGTGTGACTACAAACAGTGAGCTAGATGTATTCGGCCTACGCAGTGAGTGTGCATTGTAAAGGTTATGTCGACTAATATTACTAAGGAAATCCTCTGCATTGCGCGTGTGTGTGATATCCAAATTGTGTGCGCCTATCAAGTTCAGTTGTGCAGTGTCAGGCATGGGAGATTATCCACATCGATCTATTCAGAGATAAAAGTCAGGTCAGATGTATATAGTAGGCTTTCGATTTGCATTGGTTCTATCTTGTTAATTCATTCCATAATTTCAGGCTTGCTCGAACTTTATCGACAAATTATTCTGGTTAGATCGTTATAACCACAGGTATTAATCGAGGACTATATTCTGCAAATTTTAATTTTGATTCTTTCAGTTGCTTCAATTACTAGTGGGCAAATGTTGGGTGAAAGAAAATACTTCTTGGCCCTTTCTCAAATTTTGGGTGGATTTATTTTGTCAATAAATATTTTTCAAGTTGTTATTTGTGGTTGATTTGAGAGATGGAGCGGTTTTAGTGATGTGCAAAGACGGGGTATATTATTTTATTCTTTGTTTTATGTGAGGGGATGTTTGTTGGTAACTACTGGTAAGAGGTTTGGGGTCTATTCATTTCAGTGATTTCTTATAACAAGATTATTATCAACGTCCGACTTATCTCTATTCGGTGGACATGGATTTCGCCATAAGACTCTTGTCGCGTTATAAAGATATGGGTCTCTACCTTATTAAAGGATCATTTTTATCGCCGATGTCAACAAAATATTGCTTCCCAGTGTTTAATCAGTTATTTGAGTTTAGGTTGTTGGAGAAATTTTTTATTGCTATTGATGCTGGCGTGGTTCGGGATTTTTATCAAATTTTTTAAATATCAAACAGAAAAATCTTGGCGATTTGGAGTTTGATTGGGAATTTAAATTGTTCGAAAAAACGTGGTAAATATTTATTCCTCAGCCCTAATTAATTTTCCGATTTTTTATGGAGAGGGTTAACGTTGATTCGAAGCAGCTTAGTGAAAACCCTAACGTGATTTATTCTTTACTTTTAATAGGTTTTATTGACTTTAGATATTGTGTCGGAAAGCTATAACGTTCACATTATTTATTCGTCACTATTACGAAATCTTATGGATTTTTGTCATCGTTTTAGGCGTCTATAGTATTTAAATCAACTAATTTTTATCTTAAATAATTTCGTTGACTTTAAGCTATTTAATTTTTATTGATTTTTTAAACGTTATATCGAGAGTTCGTAGCTATTAATTTCCTTTTACTTTTTCCCCTTGCAATTTTATTTCATTTCAAACATTATATTGGAGGTTACAACGATTACCATATTTGATTTAAGAAATTTTATTGACTTTAAAACATTTTATCCGAAGTTTACAATAACTACATTATTTTATTTTTTACTTTAAGTGATTATATTGACTTTAGACATTATACTAGAAGTTTATAACAACGATTTCATTTTATTAGTTTCCCGTGACCTTCCCTTTGAGTTGACCTTAGGCGCCTTGTGTTCATATTATAATTAATGAGTGCCCACTGGACTACTCGTGTGATAATTTTTAGCCGTATGTGAATATAATTGAGGTCGAGTTTATGGGAATTGGGAGACGACGAAACAGTCAAAAAACTATTTCCCTTTCACCCTTTCCCCTTATACGGAATGATATTGACGTTACAGCTCCTGCGTTCTCACGCCGGAGCCTTCACGGGCACGAATCATTGGCGATAATACACGCACTTACACGATTTCGAATTGTGTGTTTGGTTTTACTAGCT
This sequence comes from Schmidtea mediterranea, assembly GCA_022537955.1. Classification (NCBI taxonomy): domain Eukaryota; kingdom Metazoa; phylum Platyhelminthes; order Tricladida; family Dugesiidae; genus Schmidtea; species Schmidtea mediterranea. The sequence continues at coordinate 40,677,780 of CM039681.1, forward strand.
TGTAGTATGTTTCGGCTGTGGGCCGAAAAAATTTCGACAATAAAAACAAAATTTTGATTCTATTTACATAATTTATTGAAATATAAGTTACCCAATAATTACATTCATCATAATAATAATACACTGCTCTCCCCACGCCGACACCCAAGCAGAGGTCGATCGAGGTTGTGAGGATGCGACGTGGAGAGAGTTTCGAACAATACTCTCACTCACATCAAATTAGAGATCTTCACTGATAATACTGATTCTGATTAGAACTAGTTTCAAGTTTTGTAAAAACTGATTAAAAATTATGTGAAAATGAATCGGTATATATACCTATTGTACGACCCTAACCTTGCGTGTTCTTTTTGATTTAGTAAAACAAAATTTGACCTTGTAATTTTCTAGTATATTCTATTCATAATTTTTATTATTTTGAAATTTTATTTGACAATTTTTCTTTTAAATTTTTAATTGAATTATTTCTAATTCAAATTATTTGATTTTTATTTCATTTTCATGAAATTTTGCATTTTTTGTTAAATTGTCAAATTTCGGTCAAATTGTTGGGTTTTCGTGTTATGTTTATATTTATTTCGTGCGGATCTTGTTGCACTTTGTTATTATTTTTAATTTATTTTTGTGTTTTATAATTTTATATTTAATTGTTCTCTTTCTCACATTTTGGTAGGGTTAATTGATGTTTTAATAGGTTCGATTTTAAATCTGCATGTTATGTTTGCATGTGTGTTACCGATTCATTTAAACATTTACAAGGCCGTCTGTGTTCTGGCCCAACACTACTATGCCCACTATTATTGTTACTAGCTCTATCATTGTTACCATTATATGTATTGGTGGGTTTCTGGGTGTTGATATTTTGAAACTATATGGTTGTTACCCAGACAACCGAATACAAATATCTTTCGCTTACCACTCGACACCCATTGCTAAGCAATGTTGGAACTGTGTTCGAGTGGGTAGATCGTCAGCAAAAAGTGAGCGTTATTGCTAATGCTATAATTGACTCAACAATCCATGGGTCCAACGAGCTGCCGATAGAAGGCCTGTGCTCGATTTCGATTTTTAGGTCCCATTATTTTCCTATCTCCTTCAAATGTTAACCTATACTCTCATATCATTTATCGTTATGTCCATTCGCCTAGTATTTCTCATCGTTGTCCACGTTGATGATTTTTTATGGCCTGTAAACCTTTTGTTATGTTAAATAAACACAGTACATCTCTTACCCTTATCCCTATTATAACTACAATGTTCCCTATTATTATTGCTAGCCTTATCATTGATACTATTATATGTATTACCTTTAATAATTGTTACTACTATTACATTTGTTATTATTATTATTACTATATAATTACCATTACATTTATTATATTACTACTGTGGGGTTAGTTGTGTCGATGACCTTAACCCCATAACATACAAAATATTTCAACGCCCGTCAACGGTTACCCGTTGCTAGGCAACGTTGGAACTGTAACCATTGGTCACAGGACCTCCAAAGGTGAGTTCCGATATCAGAACTGCTAAGGTTTAGTCCTATGTCGGGTTCAGCGGACTGCTGTTAGAAGGCCTCTGTCCGTCTTGTCTTTCAGGTCCCTTAATTTCTGTTTTACTATTTTACTCGGATACTTCATTAATAAGAAAGTATTATCGTCAAGAAAACAATTTTATTTTTAACAAGAAAACAATTTTATTTTCATTAACGTTTAAATCCAAGTTCATCCATCACTTATTTTCGCCTTGGGTAAGTCTTCGTAGGCGCTTCGTCCTGCCCGGTTTGGCATGTGGATGATTTCGCTTGTGAGGATACGTTGGGTGATTCTGGTCGCGGTAGGCCAGCTGTGCCGGTGCAAAGACTAAGGGGTATGTCACTGCACTACCCTCTAGGAACGCTGACAGGGCGACTTCCAATCCTTTGATTTGCGTCCGTTGGGCTTGGTTTAATGATTTCTCATCTTTCCAACCTTGTTGTGCCGCCGTGAGCCTGTGATATAAGCTTTTCATCTTTTCGGGATTCGTCCAAGTGGCTTTTATTTCCTGGAGTTCGCGGCTCTGTTGGAGGAGTTGTTGGTGAAGGCGCATATTCTCGCGTCGGAGCTCCTTCAGGTCTCGATTGAGGATCCTCGTCGCTTCCATTTCTAAATTAAGCGAAATTAGTTAAGTATTCAAATTTACTGTTGTTGATTTAGCCACATAAATGGACTTAGTTGCTCTTATCTCGAGTATTTTAGTGTGCAATATTAATTTAATCAAATAGGTGACCTATGAGTCTTGTAGTAGTCGTTTGTTTAATTAAATTCGTTGTTCATTACTTGGCAATAGAAACTTCCTTCCTCGTGGTGGTTAAGTCCTATATTGTGAATGACGCGTCCTTAAATAGAATAAGTAGGCTGGTTCTATGTTTTACCGCGTTAATATCTATTTCCGTTCATTAATAAATACAAGTAAATAGTCAAAATGATCGATAATTTTTATTCAAAATAATACAAGTTTATCCGTTTATGACCCTCTTCGGTCATCGGGATTGGCATTACGACGATCACGACTGGAGAAAGCCCATTTTGGGTGTCGACTGGCATAAGCATGCTCGTCCTGTTGTCTCGATCCAAGTCTGTTACGAAGAGTTGGTTGGACCAATTTCTCCGGCAAGATCAGCTTCGTTGAGGCGGTCATTTGCAACAATCTCGGGTCATCCAATTCAAATGAAACCCCATAGCTCGGAGGATATCCATCGGTACTGGGAATGATTCCACTCGCGATATCTCGATTTATCTGGGCCAATCGCTATCTGGCCAGAATTGCCTTCTGTGATATTCTTCATCTCTTCCATTTTCTTTGCAGTATACTCAGCTTGCTGACGGGCTTCCCGTGCTGGGTTCCTGCCCGGTTCCCGCTTGCTGGCGATGCTAGGCAGCTCTATCTCGTCTCCGCGATCGCCTGGTCGTCGGGGCCAGCTGACTTCTCCATAAGTGTTAACGACATATCCCTGGTCCCACAATACCTGTCTGTATCGTGCTGCTGAATTGGTGGGAATCTGCAATGTTAACCGGGAGTCATCGCTCCATCCTCCGTACGGATCTCTGCAGTCTGAATAAACATCATGATTAGTAGTAATTCATATCGTAAGAATTCTTTTATAAGAAAATTATAGGGTAGTCATGAAGTAATCTAGTTTATTTACGCGGCCTTGTGGTATAGATAATTTTAATGGAACGATAAAAATGGAAATCATAAGAATACTATACATCGTTGTATCTCTCCGATTCGTCTAATGGCATCATTCTTCGATATTCGATCCTGGGTAGAGTCTCTTATTCGTTTTTTAGAGTCGCGTCCACGGTCAGTGTTAGTTAAATAGGAGTTTGACATGATGTTTGGTTATGAGTTTTGTGATTTTAATGTTACTTTTACAGTCGTGATTGTAGTCTTATGGTGACGTGACTGATTAAATCCCCCCTCTTTATTTACGATCAACTGGTGATTATAGATCAATTTAATCCATTTCCAATGAAGTTTAATTTTCTACGACGTAGGTCTCAACATGATTATAATCTCATTTTTATTAATTGGTCGGGAATGTTGATCATTATTCATACCGGTGGTTGATCTGATTGTTACCACCTGCCACTATGTCAATCAATGATTATGACTATGACCAGACTATAATCGGAATATTTATTCTATTGCTGAGATCATTCAATTATTTTTCGTTGAATTAATGGATCTTGATATCGTCACCTTTATTATCAACCAAGGGAAAGAGTTTAGGTGTCTAAACTGATTTATCTCCAAACTCCTTCTCTATTTACTGCTAACTAGGAATGAATTGTTCTCTGGGCTGGTGAAATCTAGTTCACCTTTCCGCCGATGTCTTGCTCCCTTCCCAATCAAATCACCTGTATCGGAGTATCAGATGAGGTTCAATCAATAGATGGGTTCCTACAGATGCTACAATTTCCCTATCAGTGATCGTGATATTCGTGTTACTAAGAACAAAATTTGTAAAGATTTCCCTCGGACCTCAATAATTCCCAAATAATATGCCTGTTCTGAGTACTCGACTATATGTCCTCGCCATGAAGAAGATTTCTGTACGATTTCACTTGATGTCTACTCTCTATATTTCATTACTGGGTGATAATCATGGTTATCCTGTTTGATTTTATCATTTCGGGGTTTATTCAAATAATAATGTTATTAACTCTACCGATTTTAACAGCACTTTCACGGTGTTGAGTGTTTGCATTTAATTTATTCGTATTGGCTGGTTATTCCTTTTAATATGTTTAATTGAATATCATTCTGATCTTTTAGTTAAGTTTATATTAATTACGCTTTTTATTTGTAAGTAGGTTTAGTTAGAGTCAATCAAATCATTTCTATTTGGACCCTTTCGGTCATTCTATCCAGCTATAATTACGTTTAATTTATATTTTAACTAACTTCTTCCCCGTTACCAACTTCAAGTATTTTCGTAAGTTTGGATCTTATATCGTTTTTATCAGCCATGATTCTAATTTTCATCGTCGCTAGTATTCAATCATTTTTCGTTATTTTATTATATTTAATTATTTCTCGTCAATGTCAAGATATTTAATCTCTTTTCACATTTGTACGATATTTAATTATTTTTGTCATCCTTGATCGTTGCTTACCTTTGTCATTTTACGTTATTTAATTATTTTTCGTCATCTTTAATCGTTAATTACTCTTTACCATTTCATGATACTTGGTTAATTTCATCATTATTTTAATAGTCATTTACTTTTATAATAGGCGGAGAAACCGCACTTACACAGTGTGACTAGTTATGTTTGAGTTTAATGACTTGTATATTGTGTGGCTGTGGGCCAGAAAAATTTCGACATAGAAGAATCTCTCTTTAAAATTCGTATATTTTCAAATAGCTACATCATTGTTCATTCATAGGTTCGATTCATTCATTCAGATACACGACAAAAGATTCCCACACATACGATCAAGTAGAGCTTACATATAAGTTGCTTGATTTCGTATTGTGGAAATTATTGCCGAGAGTTGCTCCTTTGATTTATAAACTTCTAGTGAAGAGTAATTTGTTCACTGAGTGAATAGCGATTTGTGCTTAAAATTCTGTGAAAATGGATTGGTATATATACCTGTTCTGTGACCCTAACCTTGCGTGTTAATTTTCATGCGATAAAACAAAATTTGACCTTGATATTACTTGCCTAATTTATTTCTAATTTTTATTATTTTCTCGATTTTATTTCACAATTTATTCATTAACTTTTCATTTTAGTCATTTCCGACTAAAATTATTTTATTTTTATTCAATTTATTCATGAACTCTTTTCTTTTTCCGTAAATTGTCAATTTTCGGTCAAATATTTTGTTATTATGCTATTTTTATGTCAATTCGTGTAGATCTTGGTGCATTTGTTAATATTTTAATTTACTTTTATATTTTTCCATTTTATATTTTTAATTATGTGTTTTCTCGCATTTTGAGGTGGTTACTTGATGTTTATCGTCCGATTTTGAATTTTGCATGTTGTGTTTGCGTGCTATTTCCAATCCATTTAAACAAAACCTTGTACTACCCCAACACTACTATTCTTATTATTACTATTATCATTATTATTATTATTATTATTATTATTATTATTATTATTATTATTATTTTATTATTATTATTTTTTATTATTATTATTATTATTATTATTATTATTATTATTATTATTATTATTATTATTATTATTATTATGTTTTTTTAGAGATCCGTCCTTATTTCTCAACTTTATAAAAATATTTTTCTTATATAAAAGTTTAGCCATAGTTTATTCTTATCTTTACAGTTTTCGGTAAAGTATTTTTAATAATTCGAAAATTTTTAGCAGCGTTCCACCCTTATCTTTCGGTTTTATCGGATTATTATACCAACAATTTGAGCCGCGCTCCATCCTTTCCTTACAATATTCGCTGAAGTATTTTAATTAATTCGGAAAATTTGAGCAGCGTTCAGCCCTTATTTTACGGTCTTATCCGATATCTTATTAATTACTGAGCCGTATTCTACTTTTACTTTGCTTATTTGATAAGTATTTTATTGGATTCGGAAAATTTGAGCAGCATTCCGCCCTTATTTTTCAGTTTTGTAATAACTATTTTGCTTATTTCCGAAAATTTGCGCAGCGTTCCGCCCATATTTTCCGTCTCAATTCAACATAATTTATTTATTTCTTATATATTATTTAAAACATTATTTTTTCCTGATTTTGGTCGTTCGGATTAATCTTTTTTCGACGGCTATTCATTTTAACTGTTGCAACGATTTCTCAATTTTCCCCGCTACCCTTTCCCTCTCTTGGTCCTTAAGATCTATTTATGTTCATATTATATTTAATGAGTGCCAACTGGACTACTCGGTGTCAGTGATTTTGAGCCGAATGTTGCTAAAAAGTGTATGTCGATTTTATCGAAATTAAGTGCAAAAAAGTTGAGCCAAAAAACCCGCTCTCAAGCTACTCTCTTTCGCTATTTAGTTCGGTGATTTAACGTTTGGGTTCCTGCGTTCTCACGCCGGAACCTTCACGTACGACTGTTGGCGGACTTAAACCGCGCTTACACAGTCGATTGGGGTGTGTGATTTTACTTCCTTGATTTATGTTTTGGCTATGGGACGAAAAAGGAGAAAAAAAAAGAATTTTACCATATCAGTTGAGCAAAAGTTTCGAGCATAGTACGGTTTATTCGACATAAAATATTTCACATAGTAATCGGACGTCTATTGACATCATCATTATTCATTGCTTCATCCCAATACATTTAATCAAATTGGACAAGAAATTCATGCAGTATTCACTAATTGGTCAAATTATCCATTAAGCATCCATCTATCTCGCTTCACACAGCAATGTACAGCAACTGAGAGTTGTCGTGTTCAGTCAAAACACTTACTAGTGTTAATTGCCTGAAAGCACGGCTCTCAGTTGCAACGCACAGCAACTCAGTTTAGACTGAAATTTTTTCTCTGAAAATTAAGACTGAAAATTTCTCAAAACACATCAGTATATATACCTATAATTTGGCCTTAACCTTGCGTGTTATTTTTATTGCGATTAAACAAAATTTGACCTTGAAATTATTGGTGTTATCTAAATTAAATTTTTATTATTTTCTTAATTTAAATTGGCAATTTATTTCTTAAATGTTTTAATTGAATTTATTCAACCAAAAATATTTTATTTTTACTTATTTAATTCATTAATTTTTTACTTTTATATAACTTGTCGTTTTTCGGTCAAATTTTCTTGTTATTTTGTTATTTTTATGTAAATTTCGTGCGGTTCTTGAGGCAATTTGTATTTATTTTATTTTACTTTTATGTTTTTTGATTTTATATTTATATATATATTCTCAAATTTTAGAGTGTTTAGTTGATGTTGTATGTTGTATTTAAGTTATCTTGGTGCAGTGTTTTCGTGCCATATTACTGATACATTTAAACAATTTTCTAGGCCATTTGTGTTCTGGCCCAACAAAGGTATATAGATAAATTGTTTAGTAAAATCAGGGTATTGTTGGGCAAAAACTAAGGTTTTAAAATTTTGTTTATCTGGCACGACATCCGATAAACGCTGGGGCGCATAAAATCCAAATGGACGAAAAATCATCAAATATAGACTATTCAGCCTTAAATAATACAAAAAGTATAAACAGGGTGAAAAAATACAAAAAATATGTAAAAAATAAATAAAAACATTTAAAAAGAATTGAAAAACATTAAGAACTAGCAAAATTGGCTCCAAATTCATCTAAAACGCTTATTTTCTAGAAAATAACGATGAGAATTAAGCCTAAAATGTAATTAGAAACATTAATTAAAAAGAATCACGAAAATCCGTAAACCAGGAGAAAATTGCTGAAATATAGTAAAACGTGTAGCCGTTTTGTTTAACCGCATCAAAAAACATGCATGTAAAACCCCATATATAAGTCGATGCCAGATCGACATAAATTAATGCTATTTTTCTTAAAATATACAAATTTCAAAAATTTTGCTAATTTATCGAAGAATCTAGAAGCCTTTTAATAGAAGTAAGTAGGCATTGTAGTCCTTTATTATTTTTAAATTTAATTTTTATATATGCTATTTACCTTTGGTTTTAGTAAAATTCAATTGAATTTATGCTATCATTCAAAATTTAAATTGAAGGTCGTAGGAAATACCCTATTTTAAGTTATTTATTTTTGTTTTAGATTTATGAATGGATATGCTATATGTACCAAGTGTTAATTTTCAAATTATATAATTTTTTTGTTGAAATTTTGAATTTTTCTAATAATGTAAAATATTAAAATAGTTTCTTCGCATCGATCAAGTCCCAAGGAAGCTTCGCTCCCATGGTACTTGACCTATACGAGATGCCTTATGACCCAATCTCTATTATGATCAATAACGTAAAATCATTAAATCACATAATATCATTAATAACCATTTATTGTATTCATTATTGTGATTATCATTCTTAATTATTATCATGTCTTAATTATATGCTCATTATTATTAATCGTTACCATGTGAAAATCATTAACTATCTGATCATCCAAACACATGCATACAAGAAAATATAATGAATTTTTACCGAACTAGTTATCAAACTAGTGGAAGCACCCATAGTAAATGGTAGTTTGCCGTGCCAGTGCTCTACTCCAAGAATATCAACTCCAGACCCTCAATGGAGAGAGGCTGGTCACGAAAAAAGGTCTAACTATAAAGTAAAAATGAAGAATAAAAATATACTAGCAAAAGTCAGAGAGAAGTAATGGTGACTCAAAATATACATACAAAGAAAAACCACTGTATTAATTTTGTCCAAAAACGATCAAAAAATTTACCTAACAAGAAAAATAAAAGAAGAAAAAAGATAAAGTCCAAATTAACCTTACTATTGAAAAAAAAAGGATTCGAAGGAAATATGAGCATATCGCGGTTTGTTTCAGGAGATTTTCTAATATGAATTTATATATAACTAATTTTGTCAAAATGATTTGTTGAATGTTAAAATATTTTTTTTTATTAATTTCTTTTATTAATTCTCTTTTATTATGCCTACTCATCATCAAGAGAACCCAATGCTAATAAAAGTAGTGTATAATGAGGACTATGCCCCTTGGATATATGGGTTTAAAAAAATTGAGACCCTTCCACCTAAAATTTTTTTCTAAATTAATTTGTTTTAATGAATGAAAAAAATTTTTTAAAATTTTTTTTAGTGAATGAATTATTATTTAATTTAATTTTTTATTTAAATTTTCAAATTAAAAATTTTTAAAAATTTTTAAATTCACGATAAAAAAGCCTAAGTGTTATTTCTCGATTAAATAGCCTAAAAATAAAAATTGGCTTTAATCGCCTACGATTGGTCGTACTATATTGAGGGGTATTTTCGAATCAAATTGTCTCAAATCACTTACCGATTAAAAATCCTAAAAATATTTCCTCGAATAAAAAGTGTGAGTAATTTTTTTTCATACTTGAAAACCCATAAAAATAAAATTGGTTCAAATCGCCTGTCGACTAAAAAGCCTAAAATATATTTTCTCGATTAAAAATCCTGAATAATTTATTTTTATTTTAATTACTTTAATTATTTGTTTAATTCAAATCAATAATTTTATGTATTTATTTTTTAATAATATTATTATTAAATTAAATTGTTTGTTTTAATGAAGTGAATTTAATAATTATTTATTATTTTATTTTCATTTAATTATTTATTTAATATTATTATTATTATTAATAATGTTTTTTATTTATTTTTTTAAAAAATTTAATTGTAAGTCTAAGAATAATAATTTTAAATTGTAAAAATAACAAACTTTCAATCCATACAAATATTTTGTTTGACAATAAAGATTAAATAAAAAAGATTAATTTTTATTTCAAATCAAAAATATCGGCCAACAATATATGGATTGTTATGTCACGTTAGAAATCGTGGCAACATGGACATCCATTTGAACATGTTACTCTCATACTATCTTTACAAACAATGTAATTTGTCAATCACCAGATCCCTGAACGTTGTCATAATGAATATCGAGAAGTTCTTCAATGTTAATCCCTGTGAAATGGTAAATTTTGTTGCGAGAAACTCTGGTGCGCAATAACTCAACGTATTTTTAATTCTTGGATAAAGTTCCTAAATTTTCTTTAAAATTACTTCAAAGAGATAAACTAAATAATAAAATAAATTACATATTTAAATATACATGATTTACCTTTTGACATTTTTAATACTTAATAAAAAATAATACTAACTTAAAAACATAAAAATTTTAAACATCAACAAAAATATACAAAAAGAAAGAATATTTTCAAATAATTTATTTATTCAATGTTCTTCATAATCGTCATTTTCTTCATTAACTTCCGAACATTCTTCTGGACTGTTACCTAAAACCACATCACCTCCCCTATAATGACCATATGCTATACTTATATTCCCCCCACCAAACCCTTTTATCATCCTTATTTGTTAATGCAGTTTTACTGTTTTTAATTGTAAATAATTGATGTTTTTTACTAGTAATAGGTATGACTTATGTTTTAAGTCAATACCCTTCAAAAAGGAATCGGTGTCTCCAGCAACTATTTTAATTTTACAAGTGTATTCGTTTCGATATTTTTCTAACTCTATGTATTGTAATTGATACATGCTAATTTTAGATAAATCGAGTACAGTTTGTCCAATGTAACTCGGTCGATCTAAACACACCGATTCCTTATTTAATAACACAGAGACCAAATCAATGTCGATTTTAAATGATTTCCGAAAAGCTGGTTTTGAGCAATAATTAATTAATTTGTTTTCAGAATTACATAATCTTAAATTAATTCGTTTCTTAAGATTTTCTACGGTTTTTTCCGTAGAGGCTATTATTTAAAAGTTTATATTAGTTTTTATCTAAGTCATTGGTTGATTGCGCTCTATGTTGTGTGTTAGTGTCTATGTACTTTTTAAATATTGAATTTTGATTATATTTAATGGCTCTATGTATATGTGTAATTTTAATTTGTAAAGAAACAAAAAGCTGCAACAGTCTCCAATGAAGAACATAATTCTTCTTTGGATAATGCGTTAGTATTAACTTCTCAACCTTAAAACCCGGAGCGTACATCTTTTCAGCAGCTACTGGAAAATCATTAAGTTTATCATGAATAAATGTTGGGATTTCTAAATCTGCTTCAAATGTGACAGCAAATGACAATGATTCAAGATCTTATTCAAAAATGTAATTAACTTATTTAATTGATTAGTATCAGTAACCCATTCAAAATCTCCGTATGGTAATGGTTGACTTAAAGCCCAACCGTAGAGATTATTGATATCAATGTAAAGGAGTTCGGTATTGTCATCAGATATTACGTGATGTTTATTAACAAAGGTTAATCTACCACGGATTCCCCCTTTGAAAAAATTATACATCTCCATGTCAGTGAGAAGTTCAATTGGTTCTTCAAGAGTTATAAGAGCCGATGCCCAAGACATACCTGAAATTCCATAAAAGTTAAGTGGGTCCAATCTGTTATGAGCTAAGGACTTTGAACGAAATTGCTGGAAAAAGTCAGCCAAAAGAAAAATATGAAGTTTGAGGTAAACCATCATATAATCTAGTAAAGAGTTACAATTGGTTTCTTCTCAAATAGATTGAGCCTTACTATATTCGGCTTCAGTAACATCTTCCCAAATTGGTGGAAGTTCATATGTAGTTTCTAAAACTTCTTGAGAAGTTGCAAAGTTATAAGGGAAAATGCCTTTAGTATCGATAATGCTACCTACAAATTCCGAACGAGTTAAAGGAAGAGTGGTCAATGTTTTAACTGCGTTACTTAATGAACTATTAATAAATTGACAAGAATCAATGAATTTTACAGTTAATCCACTGATTCTTGCCCACAAAGAAAGAAACTTTTCACTTATTACAAGAATACAACTTATTTTCCACGTGTTAAAATCACTCATACCCTACTTGAGGATATGGTGAAGATCATACCCTCTCAAATTATGAAAAACAACTGGAAATTCAAACCTTATTTGTCGAGAAATATTACATTTGGAACAATCTGCCTCAAAATATTTTCCAGTAAAGTGATCATGGTACTTAACCGGTACTGATCAAATCTTATTACACAAATAACAATAAGTTGCCGAAGTAAACGAAAGAATATCTGAGTCTGTTTATAATATTTTCTTTTTATAATTATTTTGATAAAAGGGTAAAACAGTATTAATTGAAATATTATTTATTTCTAGTAGAAAATTAACTACACAATCAACACCCAGGAAACTATTATATGATTTTTCACCTGTAACATTGTTAATTAAAAGTAAACCGGTCGAAATCGGCATATGTATGTGAAAATGCCTGTCACCTGAAGGTAAGATAGCCTCAAAATCGGCGTAAAGAACGAAAGGAGGAGTTACAGTTTTAGCCCAATTCTTAAATTCCAAGATTTTATTTAAAGGTAATGTATAAAGAGTTATGCCTAATTGATTTTTATCACACAACCCTTTATGTTTATTTAATGAAATTATATTGCGAAAACTATTTAGACATCGATGACACCATATACTTTGAACTCTAGTATCAGTAAAAGAATGATTCCTATAATTTAAAATCCTATCTAATTTAATAACATCGATATAATGATAAGAATCAAGGCTTTCTAATAAAATAAAATTAATACATTGTCCCCCAACAACTTTAGAACGATGAATTATTTCGACATAAGGGTGTTTAAAAACTTCAGTATTAGAAAAATTATTAATAAAATTATTTTCATCATACGCAAGGACATTAATAGAAATATTTGGATTTTTAGCTTCAAATTTTGGAATGTCAAAAAGTTTCATGGGCAAATCCGAAAATGAAAAGTCAAGTTCAGATGTGTTGTAGCTAAAGATTTCATTTCTATGATGGTTACTTATATTTTCATGATTTAAAATAGCTAAAATACTGTAAATGAAGCATAAATTATCGGAATTAGCAACATTTAAAGTACAATGTTTATTTAATAAGGATAATGGTGTTGGAATAAATCCATGGCCACTCAACCGATTTATGTGTGAAAACTTGTTAAGGACAAAATGAGTTTCTTTTATTTTATTTATAACCCAGTTACTACCTTTATCATTAATTAATGATATTTTTTCGTCAAGAAGAGTAGCGCCTTCATCTTAAAATGAATCACTCATTATTCTGGCACAGTTTGAAATGACGAAATATTAAAATTCTCTATCTTTTTCAAACTCTACATCAAAACAAAATTGAATCTTTACAGATCCGATTTGATTGATAACATTATTTAATTTATTAATTAACTGTGTGGGTACTGTAATGAACTTTAAATTTAAATTCGAAACATCCATTCTAACAATGGCATGTGATTGGTTTAAATCGAAATTAACAATAGGTTCTATCGAGCCACCATATTTATTTACAATAACAGAAGTAATATCAACAGGAAAAACATCAGAAACATCATATGAATCACAAATGATTATTACATCATCAATAATGTTTGAATCGTCAGAGTCAGAAAGTATAATAGTATTTATAATTTTAGGAACTTTCGAAGAGTGTTGATTATTATTATTTGTTTTTCTTTTCTTTTTTGTATAATTATTATTATTATTATTAAATTAAAATTTTGTTTATTCATTAAAACAAATAATTAAAAAAAATTCATTTATTAAAACAAATCATTAAAAAATTTTTTTTCATTCATTAAAACAAAATAATTTAAAATAAAATTTTTTTAACCTCCCTCTCCCCACAAATTTTTTTAAGCCAAATACCCACGGGGCATAGTCCTCATTATACACTATTAATAACGACTAGGAGTTACGAAAATTAACCCAATAAAATAACCAGAGAAATATCTATGGAAATCACCAACTTAATTGTTATAAGAAAAATTAAAAATAAATTGAAGCATTTTTATTATTTAATTCCTTTTTCAGGATTTATCAGAAAACAAAATTTATTTTATAACAAAATATTATAAAACATTTAGGTTCTAAATACAGAAATGGCAGCAAAAAATCCAACCAGAATCGAAACAGTTCGCTAAATGAACTAAACAGCAAATCTTCTTATCTAAAAATAAAAACTTATGAATAATAAAATTTTGTAATTTAAAGTTTTAATAAAATTATGTTTAGGTACAAGCTGATAGAAGACAAACAGAAAACATGTAGAAGCCAAAAAAGAGAAATTTATTTGCAATCCCAAGCAATCCAGTAAGATTCTCCGAAGAAAAAACTATTTTTACATTTTTGCAATTAGAAATAAAATCATGTTATATTCGTTTATTATATTATTTGCTCGTTAAAGTAAAATTACTCAATGTTATTTTATTAAGGGAAAGATGACGATGAGTTATCATATAAAAGAAAAGTCAGGGAATTTAAATGTAAAAATTATAAATGACATAAACGTACCTGCGATGAGATTCAGAGATAAATCCTATTAAATTCCTCCAAACAACTGGCAAATTCCCCTGAAAATATCTGGGAAAAATCTAAAAATTGAAATCAATAATCGATATGCTAGAATAAATTAGCTCTCACCCTGATAAGTAGTGTAAAAGTAAGAAATTCTGTTTCTATTTTTAGAAAGGAATTTCTTACTTAAATCAATAAAATTTAAAACTTTGAATTTTGGATTTTAAAAGGAAGGGGTGGCGAATTTAATATTTTTGACAATATTTTTGATTGAAAAATATGATTAGGACCTTTTACATATGCCATTTGACCACAAAATTTGCAAAATCCATAAAATGAACAAAAATCCATCAAAAGTCGATGAAACTCAAATAATCTATCACTATTTCACAAGTATATTTTTATAATAATATCAAAAATCATAATTGTAAATGTTCCAAACCGATTGTCGATTTAATTTAAATGCATATATAAAACTTTAGTGAACCAAAATCAAGTTAAGACGCTGGATATCGAAAAGTTTTGATGAGACGTGGCCTTCTACCACGATAAGGCTCTGGAGCAAAGCCAGCGAGCTGAGGCAATGATCAGACAATGCCGCAGAATGGAAGAAACGTGGACGCGGCCGGAACTAGCAAAGAAGATAACCCAACACAATGACCTATTTAAAATACAGTATTCTGAGATGGCTAAAGAAGGTGAAGAAAGAAAATCAACATCACTCGTCTACCTCAAACACCACTTGCATCGACCAAAAATTGATCCCTTCATATTAAATTCAAACTTTCAATATGGACCACAATATTATCAAGCTCAAAACTAATAAAAATCGCCCCAGAAAAGCCGAGAGAGAGACGCCGGAGGTTGAAGACGGCTAGATTAATGGGACAAATGAAGAAGCCCATACCAAACATCTAGGATCGAAATTGACCCATTGACCCAATTTATAAATTTTGTTGTAATAAATGATTTGTGTTTTTACATCAAGAAGTTTTAGAACCAACACAAATTATCTAATAAATAATACTCGTAAAATAAAAATAAATTGGTTAAATAATCGATATTATTTCTATTAAATTAGTGATAGAGGCACACGTAATTAAAATGGGCATAAATACCTTCTATGGTAGCTCTTCAACCCAAAGATCTTATAAGGTATTACAATCAGGGTAATATGGTTCACCTTTTACTAGAAACCGCCCATTGGAATACATTTCCAACGTCATTTTTGACGGGTATCCAATGGTTATGCTTCTTATGCGCGCATCTGGTGGGAATCCCTTGAACATGGTCGTAAAATCTCACATCAGGTGCACAGCAGTATTTTAATATCGATGTTGTTTCTAGGTTTTTTTAAAGTTGTTCAAAAGCACTTTATTGCCTTTGAGTTCACATATTTTGTGGCTTTTCACTATATTTGTATATCTTTTGTGCTATTTGTATTTTTCTGCCATCTTCGTTTGTTTTTACTCCGTTTGTTAATTCAATTAATGGAGCTGCTATTTTAGCATAGTTTTCGATAAATTTTCGATAATATTCTGTAAAACCTAATAATCCTTGTCTTTTTTATTGGTAATTGATGTACTGTTTTTATTTTGTCTGAATTTGAGATTATACCATCAAATTAAGCAATATGTCCTAGATATAATGAACATTTACATTTTGTAAATTTGATTTTTAATTTACACTTTTTGAATCTTTCTAGTGGTGGGTTACTGATGTTTGGTTGCTAGGGTTTAAATTTGAGTTGTCGCAACTCACCAACAAAAATATAAAGATATTGGTTACCATTTGATACCAGTTGCTAAGCAACTTTTAAACTGTACTAAATGGGTTTAATGTCAGCTAAAGGTGAGCACAACTACTTATACTGCCAAAGCACTGGCATCTCTGCGGATGCACGGAGTTTTGATTGAAGCATGTGTCCGGTTTCGTGTTCTGCTAATTAATTGGTGTTTGTGTCGGTTATTTTAAGTCATCTTGATGCGCCGGTTTTTCTTAAGTATTACCGCCCAATTTGAACAATCTTAAGATATTTCAGTTTAAGCCCAACACTAGTACATTTTTTACATTATTGAGCCAAGATTAAGTTTTGTTTGAATGAATTGAAAATAACATGCAAACACAGCAAGCAGATTCAAATCAAACCTATAAACATCAACTAAACACCCTAACATATGAGAGAAAATATAATTAAATACATAATCAGAAACATAAAAGTAAATTAAAATACATACAAGATGCACCAAGAACCACACGAAGTTAACATAAAAATGACATAGTAACATGAAAATTTCACCGAAAAATGGACAATTTATAAAATTAGGAAATTATTGAATAAAATGAAGTAAAGAGGAATATTTTTAGTGAAAAATATTTAATTAAAAAATTATAAAAACATATTGTCCATTTAATTCAAGAAAATAATATAGTGTGATCCCAACAAACTTCGTTTTTATAGTATAGTATTCGACCAAAAATGTATTATGTTATTCGTGTGCATACTCATAGTACGTATTATTCAATACTTTTTACAGTTATTTCTGATTATTATTGCATCCATATGACGTGCTCGTCCTCACATGGCGCAGATGACAGAAGAATTTCTGCAGTAGTAGGGAATACGGCGCATTCCACAACCGCCGTATTCTTCGGATATAAATCTGATGGACAGATTTATTTTCCGCAACATGAAATTCGGACGACGATTACAGACATTACAGAATTACGACGATGTCCAAAAGAGATCCTCTCTCTAATCGCGAGCTGCTAAACTTGAAACAGGATCTCCAATTAATAATTGATGCAGGTGGAATGTATTTGTGATGCATTCTCCATTACATTTATTAGTTGTTCAATTTGCACGTCATATAAAGAAATTATATCGTAACTGTGTAAAACCTACATGAATATTGTGTTGGGCTCAGAGCCACAATTTAAACAAAAATAAAAATAAAAAAGATGGAAGGAATCACTGCACATAAGCATGCACCGCACCAAGATATTAAAAATTAATAAAAAACATATTAATTGAAACAAAATAAATATATAACAAAATTAAATAAAAACAAATAATTAATAAAAATCATGAAAAAGCAAGACAGCTGCAGAAAGAAATATATTAAAAATAAAATAAACTGCCAAAACCTTGCAAAATAAGGTTTAGAAAAAACATAGGCAGAAGGGGCGACCAAAAAATTAAACAAAAAGGGCTAAAAATAATATTATCAGGAAATAATAATAAAAATAAAAGCTAAACATAAAATGAAGTATATATCAAAAAATTAAGAAAAATATACAAAAAATAATAAAAATAATTTTTAAGTAATAAAATAATTAAAAAGCCCTTAAAATGGCAAAAAATCGCCTATTGGTCGCACACATGCATACAAATAGTATAAATACAGTGATGAATTTCATACTTTTTATCGAAATATAACACCAAGAAATTTGAACTTCAAAAACTTTATAAAATTTTTGGTTTAACTTGTATGCCATTCGAACTACTCTGAAAAACCGAAAGGAATTTTGTTATTGTATAACTCATGTAGTAATTTTTATATGCTTTTCTTGTAATACAATGTTTCATTCTATTTTATGTTAATTAACTATATACTTATCTATAGTCCGACCCATTTAATTTATTATATAATACAGTATTGAAATAGAAGGTCCATGGGACGGATCTTGGGCCGGCTAGTGGGTGAAAACCCTTAGTTGTGCTCGCGGGTCATGCCTCGTGGACCCCTCGGCAGTCCGCAGTCGGGTCTGGCGAATAAATGCACAGGACCGCTACGCAGGGCGCCGTTGTACACTCGGGGCGGCTACTGAAATATGTGGCCGGAACGAGTCGAACTAAATTTAGGGAAGATGCGACAGTAGAGTGAGGGGGAATTTAGGGACATTCGTGAACGAAACAGACAGATTTTTGCTTATTGTCGGACAAGGAAATTAAGTAATGGGTAGCAGGGGTAAGGTATTATCATAATTACAAGTTGGAAAAGTTTTGCGAATAGAGCACGACAGTAGGGAAACCAAATAAACGATCGTAATAGTAGTAATATGTGAACCTGATTAGGACACAGATGTATCATTGAACGGGAGTGTCGGCACATAAATTCTTTATACCATTGACTCATAGTGCTTCATTAGGCCTCGCTTCGCCGGAAATCTACAAAAATGTGAAATGGTTTTCAGACGACCTTACTATACACTAAGGTGCACAAAACCAATCAATATCGATAGTCTACGATAGATAACGACCGTCACGCGCTGATAAACAACCACTTAGCAAATATGGTCAGTGACCAAATTCACTAAACCGAAAACGTTTCTCGCAAATACACATCGGCCCACTGAAATAAAGCGACTATTGCACTCAAAATTGTTTGTACTTGATCAGATTTTAAATCAAAAATGCATCTTGAATAATCAAATTTAAATAAATTAATTACTTGCCAAGTGACCAGAAAACATCCAAATTTAATAATAATTCACGCCTAAATGCACCCGGCGTCTTAGAATACTCTCCACCTCAATTATACGGAAGGGTCATGCCGTTGTGTTCTCGCCTCCCAAACAACGAATCATTAATAAAACGGGTTAGAAACGAGAAAATAAACTTCTTGAGTCCGATAATAATGGAGACGGCACACGAATTCGCGTCGATTCCATAGTATGTGCACGATTTACTACGATAGGCATAAAAATTCTCCAACATTAATGATACATGACCTGATCAAGGACGCTCTATCCGTAGTGCCCCTAAGGGATAGCAATGCACTAATATCGTAAATCCGGCGTTACGTCGAAATCCAAAATCGCGGAGTACGATTGCCAGTGCGATAGATATTTGGCCGATATCCCGTCCGTTTAATGAAGCGACTATTATCCGATATGAGCCGACTCGACGCCGATAATTCTAGTAAGCCCGACCCTAACCTCAATTTTCACGACGAAAAGGGGATAAGGATCACGTAACCTCCATCGACGACCCCTCCCCGAGGAATTTGTACTAATTATCATCACTGCCCCTTCTCAGCGACTCTCAATTTTTTTATTTTATTTTCTTTTTTTTTTCCCAGGATGAATGCGAACAATCAGGACAAGTCAGATGATCTTCCCCGGATTCCCCGTCTTCCTCCTTCCATCATAGCGATTCGTCATCAATACGAGGAGTTAAAACAAGCGCATGGTGAGCTCAAAGCGAAGTATGAACGCGTGAAAGGTACCTGGGCCCCGCCCGATACCGTCAAAGTACTACGGCGGAAGATAGAACGACTCACTCGGGCGTGAGATGAGTTGATCTCGGAATTCCGTGCCCAACGGTTACTTATCAAGGAACAGTCGACCGCATTGCGACGCGCGTTCACGGACGTGGAGCTCCAGGCTCACGTCCCGGGGAGCATCAGAGCTAGCCAACTGGGCATAATTCCGGCTCACCACCTCCCCGTGACTGACGTTCTCTCATTTCCTCCTGTCGCTAATTCGATAGCTCCGGAAATCCGAACTCTACCGGAATTGCCAGTTCTTTCTCAACAACCTACCGAGGTTAGGGAGACCCCCGGTCCTACCACTACTCGCAGACGACCGAATCGAAACCGGCGACGCCGCGATCGTCGACGTCGAGAGGAAGAACTCGCTCGAGAAATAGGAGGTACCCCTATCTTGGGTCGAACCGAAGATTTACCACCTCCCTATGTGGAATTTGAACTCCCGGAACTCGACCCGGACATATGCTATGCCCCGAATGTCGTGTTTCGATCACCTGCCCCGTCCGTCCACATCGATCTAGTGGACGAAGATCCGACTCCTTTTCCAGTTTCGCAAATCCTCGATAGACTAGGACTCGGAGCAGAGGACGTAGCTATCCTCACGGGCGAGATGCCTCCTAATACTCCTTCTCAAGAAATAGCGGGTCCGTCGACTCGTAGAGAGGACACCTGCCGTCAGGCACGTCCCCCTCCATATAGACTGGCAAAGAGGAAGTATCTCCCCACTGATATCGACGAGGAAGATTGACGAGAAGGTGGGATTAACCTTGACGAAATGGAGAAGGTCGTGAGGATTTCTGTTCATCGTTTATAACTGGCTATTAACAATTGTGATTCATTTCTTTTTATTTTAGTTAATTTATGTTTCCATAATACAATTTTTCCTTTCTATTTTTGTCTTCACATTAAAATAAATCAAATAAATTGATCCGTGAGAAAAGGGAGTGTAGATGAGAAGTACAATATTCGGTAATTTGATGGGAGTTCTGGATAATGACCATGAATTTCTCTCCGGGGGTTAAAGATAGGATGAACCCATGGGTAATAGCATAAGTCCTTCTAGCGGCAGCTAATAGCTCGGGAAAGACGAAGGTCCTTCGAGGAGTAGTGCTGGCAATAGCGCTCACCTGCTCGAATGGCGTTCGGTCATTGTGTGCAGCACCAACGTGATTCCGGTCACGGGCACATAGTGATTAATAAAGTTGTGCGACGCAGCAGGGGATTCTCCCTAGCCATTACTAGTGAAGGTCCCATCAGTAAGATGAGTACACTTGTGAAAATTTATAACTCCTGTGCGTCCAGCAATTGCTATTATAAATATATTATATCATAAAAGACGAATTTTTTTTGAATCACCCTATAAAAATTAGATTTAGATAATACAAATAAATTTAAGGTCAAATTTTATTGTAACGCATTAAAATTACGAGAAAAATTAGGGTCACAGAGTAGGTATATATGCCGATTCATTTTTACAGAATTTTAATCACTTTTTCCTTGTCAAAATCTTTGTTCTAGGGAAAAGTTATAAATTGCTTTTCTATAGGAAAATATATCTTTGATTTGCAAAATATCTATTCGGAGTGAAACGCTCAAAGATTTTTGGAAATCAACTTACTACGACATGCCCTCAAGTAAACTTCAAGTAAGTCCTTACTTGAACGTGTACTCTGGAGTGTGATGTGTATGTATGAAGATAAATGTATTCGATTATATGAAATTCAATTATACAGTATAAATCAGTGTTTCTTAATCTTTCTAGCGAGCAGCACCCTATTTGAATCTGAAAATATATCTCCGCACCCCATTGAAAAATGTATTTTTCTACACTAGAAAAATACATTTTTTGCAAAACTTATTGTTTTTTGAAAAACATTGTACATTTTATATAAATACAAAACAATATTATTTTTATTAACGACTAGCCTGTTGTTGTTTGTTCATTATTATACTGGCGAAACGAGGTTCCTTTTTTGAAAGACATACGCGTAAGTCATCACTTGCATTTAAGCGATTTCTCGCTTTAGTTTTTATATGCAAAAGCGATGAAAATCCCATTTAGCACAAGTAGTTGGTAGCAAAGGGTAAGAGAAACTGCAGTGCTCCGTTCGCCAACTCGGGATAACGTTGTAACTGTGAACACCAGAATTGTTGCAATTCTAATTGTTCGAACTCCATTTGAACATGTCCACTTGCTCGCATTTCAATAACTTGATCTTTTTTCAGATCACTATCCTCCATCAAATTTAAGTCAAATAGAAATGGATTCATTATCCATCTCTGAGTTTAGGTAATATTTCCGGTAGAAAAATATCCATTGAATGATTCGCTTAATCGTCTCAAATGCATTACAATGTCGGGTTTAATTGTATTCTTTTCATTTTCCGCAATAACAGAATCAAGCAAAGGAAAGTTTGCAAAATTCCCCTTTTCTATTCGACATATCAAAATTTCTAATTTTGCAATAAATGAAGATAATTTTTCACTACATATTATTATATTTATACCAAATCCTTGCATTGATAGATTTAATTCATTTAAATGACTAAATATGTCTGCCAAGTAGGCAAACCTCAGCATTACATAATTACTCTCAAAATCTTTTACTAAATAATAGTTTTGACTAGTCAGTAATTGAAAAATTTTCTCACGCAATTCAAAAACTCTGTTAAGCATGCGACCCTTAGATAGCCATCGTATTGCGGTGTGATATAGTAGCACGGTATGATCAGCACCGATTTCTTCGCAAAATGCACGAAAAATACGATGATTAAGCACTCGCCCTCAGATGTATTTCACTACATTTACTGCTGTGGTTGGATGTTGTTTTAAACTTTCTGGTAATGCTTTCGACGCAAGTGCATGACGATGCAACATGCAATGCGTTATTATAACTTCCGGTAATTCTCTTTTCATGCATGAAAAAAAATCCTGAATTTTTGCATAACATTGCTGGGGACCTATCAGTGCATACTGAGCCAATCACATTCATTAGTAATTGATATTTAGTAAAAAAATCTTTGATGCGATTGAAAACATCAAATCCTCTCGTATTCACCTCCAGTGGCTCATAAAATAAAAATTCTTCTATCACCTCTTTTTCCTTCACATACCTGACAAATACCAAAAGTTGGCTACAATTATCGACATCAGTTGACTCATCCAGTTGCATGTTTATTTTATGTGGACTGAATTTTATGTCTTCAATTACTTGTATTAAAATATCTTCACTGAGATCTTGTATTCACGATCGTATAATATTATTCGATAATGGAATCTGTTGAATTTATTTATGTGCTTCGGAATCTAATACTGTTTTTTCAATAATTAAAGCAGAAGGTTTAATCAACTTTTTAGCAATCATGTGAGGTTTCTTTTTTTTTCACATAAATATGCCACTTGATATGACGCTTCTAATAAAGGTTTTTGAATTGCTGGTCCGCAAAACTTTAGGATTGTTCCACTGGTATCAAACCAAGCCTTCTTTAACTTCAAGCTGTTCATGCTATGCGCTCTTTCGCCACCATGAAGATTGTTGAAATGCTCTAATAACTTTGATGGTTTGAGATTGCTGTTTAAAAATTTCTTGGAGCACAAGATGCATTGCGGTCGTTGTGTGCCATCTTTTTCGGTTGTACCGGTAAATCCATAACCGGCATACTTATCTTTACATTGTCGTTTTTTGACATAGTGTGGTTCAATATAATTGATTTAATTATTTAGAAATAATGTAATATAATATATATAATGTTCTTACGTTCGTATTATCACTGAATCCTATTCGGCTTTAATGGGAAATTAAGAATGTATTAGTCTCAAGAGGTTTCTAAACAAGTAAAAATACACAATACACATGTGGCAGACACAACAGTTGACTCAACTTGACTCAATCTTACAAAGATTTAGCTGCTTGTTCGCTTTCGTTAGTAGAGTTTCGTGCCTTTTCGTAGCGTAGGTATACGCCCATCGGCACCGACTGTTTCCTGTGTCTTTTGCCGATAAGTGAGCTAAGTGCTACCAATTTTTATGAGCTTCAATATTGGAGACACTATTGCAGATTTTAAATATATTATTATAAGAAATTTAATAAATGAAATTTAATAATTTTTATGGTTAGGTAGTGGGCTTATCCCGCATCCCAAAGGGTGCGGGCACCCCCGGCTAAGAATCACTGGTAAACCAGTTTTCTCTCTGTCAAACCGAACACACCACAAGATAGCAAAATCCTACACACTGTCAGATTGTGTAAATGCAATCTCTCCGCCTATTATATGTGCCGTGAAGGTCTAGTGTGACTAACGACGGATCAAAACGTTAATTATTAAACCTATAGGGGCGTCGGGTTGATCGAGGGGTAGCCTTTGACTGCTCCCCTTTCTTTCTTCGTCCGAAAAATCGACTAAAATCACAACTAAACATCGGCTAAAATAAATCACACCGAGTAGTCCATTGGGCACTAATAAAATCCTAATATAAACAGAATTTTCTATAAGATCAAATTCCAAAGGGTGTGAGTGGGGAAGCTAGCAAAATCATTGCAACGGTTAGGTATAAAAAATGGTTTGAAATTGAAAATTGACAGTGAAATTGTATAAGAAAATGACTTAACAAAACCAGGCATAAAATAATGTCAACTAATAGTTGGATATCAGGTAAAAATGTCGTAAATTGATAATGAAAAATTATATAATGTAGGATATGTGTATAAAATGATCTTAGAGAAACTAATCAATAACGTGAAATCATGAATAAAATGATTTGAAATAAATTACGTAAGAACATATATAAAATAACTTAAGACAAATGAAATAAGATCGTGCATAAAATGATTTAATTGAATAATGTAAGATCATGTAGGAAATAATCTAAATGAATAACAAAGAGTAGCGTTAAACCCTACATAAAACAATTCGAATAGAAAGCTAAAAATCAAGTATAAAATAATTTAAATAAATAAAATCAGGTACAAATAAATTAAACGGGTAGCGAAAATATCCTGCATAGAATGATGTATATCAGTAACTCAAATCATATATAGCAGCGTTTCCCAAAGTTTTTTCACCGCGGCACCCTTTTTGATTTCAAATTTTTGACGGAACCCTTATATACTAATATATTCGAATTTTAATTTTAAATATTAATATGAGCTATATATTATAGAAATATCTTCGGCAGTCTTTTCAGCAGTAGGTGCACTTATTGAACTGTTTTTCTTTTTCAAAGTCCCTTCTTTTAACCAACGATCCATAATCACAAAAATTTGGGATAACTATATTCACAAAATTTATCGATAATCAAAAAATAATCATACGATTATTTTCAAAATTTGAAAAAATTACTTACCTTTTTATCAAATATTATTAAATGAAATTTTAAATTCGTAATTTTAATGCGTATTTTAAAACAATATAATTAAAAACTGTGGTTTCCCTTTTTTTTATTGACTTAAAAATCTAAAACGGGAATAAAAATATTGTTTGCACAATGTAAATGTTGCCAGATCTAGGTTTTATAACAATACTTTGTACTGATGATGCTGAATAAAATGGAATTGGGACATATAAAATAGAATGGATATATGTTTTTTGAGGCAATATCAAATGGAATCGAAAAAGAATTTTAAATTGGATTCGTATGGAATCGAAAATTATTTATAAAGATTTTTTGGAAATATATTTACAAAAAGTTCGCGGAACCCTAGGGTTCCGCGGAACCCACTTTGGGAAACGCTGATATATAGAATTAAATTACTACTCATCTCAAGGTAGAAATGATTTGGATTGATCGCTTTAAACTCAATCATTAGACTCTTCGAATTGATAATACTAATGAATGCATAAGATCAACTTTAGTCCTGAGTTAATCACTAAATATGACAACATCAGATTCTAGGAAATTATTAAGGAAGTGGTATAGCTTACGCAATAAATATTAATAAGCATTAAAATCTTTGATCACCAAGATGTTCTCAATTGTTGGCTGAAAAATTACCCTCTCATTAGACAAGAAAAATGGACTCACTCTGATCATCACAAATTTACCGCACATAAAAAAATCATGTAAAATACGACCAATGACAGAGCATTCCATAAGTTCCATTAGGCATCGATATGACAAACAGCTGATGCATCCATGTAACGTCAGGAATTAAGCCTACTTCTGTCATCCGAATATTGGAACTCCAGTTTTAATCCCCAGAGTCCTGGGAATCTTATAATCAAAGAAAGGAAGAAACAATTTCTGTAGCGCTCGTATCACAGTGGCGTATTAATCGTGTCTCCAACCTCAGTGATACAAACAAATGAAACTTAAGTTTTATTAACTTTACCTATGGTCGTGACATAATTCCCCACTGAGAGCCAGGATCAAACAACAGTCTCATCTCTACATATTTGAAACACGTCGGATCGAACTATAGTAAAGTTAGAATAATACATCGAGCAATTAATAAAATAACTCTTTCATATTTAATAATAGAAATCGTTATGAATAATATTGTTATCAACTCAGTCACTCCAAAATCAACACTGACTGAAATAAAATCAGTTGAATAAGACTATATATTCATGTGAAAATTTTAATCAAAATATATAGCAAACTGATTGACGGGGAGATACGGATTCAACCTGAAACCCGAGCCAATGATAACTGCCTGAATTAATTAATGAGATTAATTGCCAGCACGATAATTATCAGACTAACTAGCAAATCGAATTCCCCTGGTTAAACTCCAACTGTTAAGAGACCGGACAAATAGCTGGAAACGTCAGATTAAGTGTGGAAAAATGAGTCAATAGTGGCTCAAAAACAAATAATTTATTATTTAAATTCGACAATTTCCAATGACTTACCGAAAATAATAATTCCCTACTAAGAATTTCATATTCTCACCAGTAGCTAGAAAAATATTAAACAAATAGAGTGAGATAAAATCATGACTATTGTAAATAAGTCACTGCCATAAATACATACGGAAAATTGAATTAAGACATGCAACGATCAGATAAAATCAAAAGTAGTGCACTATCGAATCTCCTTCCTAAGATGAAACCGCTAAAGGATCAAGATCTTTGGCAAGCTGAACCCAGAAGTTCTAAAAATGAGTCGAACCAGGTCTCGGCGGATAGAAATGCCAATGCACAAAGTAAGGGCAGGTTAAATTTCTTATAGTCGCATTACTAACAGGGAATATGAGTATAATGAGTGAATAATTAATTTTTCTAACGCTAAGTCACGGAGAGAATAAGTGGCTACCAATATTAGGTAATGAAAATAGTTTCCCACCCTGAATAAACGAAACAGTAATATTCGAGGGCCCATCTACAGAAGTTACCACATCAATTTATAACATGAGTTCTGTTACTTTACCGACATATTTATTTATTTATTCTATTAGATCCAATAGAAGCCAGGAGATTGAATGAAATGTCGTAGAGAGATGACTCAAGGATCACCGTAAAATTCCTCGGTAGCATGGCTTCCCGATGTCGTCAGGCCTTATGAGATACGGGTTATGCCGTGTCAACTTCCGGAGAAACAGATTGGCTTATTCACTCAGGATCAAGGAACTATGAAGTGGAACTGCTCGGCGTAGCAATAAAACGCGAGCCAGGCCAAAATCCGGCCCGGGAGGCCAGTCTGCGAGCCGAGATTTCGTTGGCACGTTTAGAGGCGTTAGACCAAAAGTTTCGATGGAAGATACAGATGGCAAGACAACATTTAACTCGGGTCAACGCAGACATCACGGTGGGACGAATCGCAAGCACAGATGGATATGTTCCAGCTTACGGGGTATCCTTTGAGCTCAATGAACCGATGCTATTGGATATGGAGGCCCCGACAAGTGTGATCCTAACAAGACGAATCATACACTCATCGACATTCGATCGGATTAGCCTACGTCATCGAAATGACTAGCATTCATACGCTTGAAGACCATCAGGGGAAGATGAGGCCAATCATCGTACGGAGCGCCAGAAAGACGCTAGACAAAGTTGATTCTGAACAAGAAAAAGGACTGAAAATCATCATGGAATAAATAAAAATTGATTTACGATGCATTTGTTTTCTTATCTCTAAAGCTCAAAGTGATGAAATATTCAAATTATAAGGCACATGAAATATATGAAAACCAACTAGTATATTTTTTAAGAACCTCATAAATGAGTAGATAGGACTGACAAGCGTTTTTACCAGGTAGCATGAATAAGTTCATTGATAAATACATAAATAAAAAATGTTTTTCTTGTAGATATGGACTTAGTTCGCTCCATTGGCCAAATTACGACGAGAAAATACAGATCTCCGTGGTCAGGTGTTACAAGGAGCCTCGAAATTCAAGGTATAAAATCAACGTGAATCAAACCGTATCGTGTCAAAAGACTCTAAACGCTGGCCAGCGAGGCTGACAAGTAAAAAATCAGTTGGTATTGGCCCAGCGTACCCAGATTCGTAGCCTGTAAACTGATCTCTCCGCCAGTCAGGAGGGTAAAGCTGATACTTACCGGTTAGTATTCGCTCCGGCACAGGTGGCGTACCGAGAGCGAGAGGAAACGGCTGGATTACCAAAGGTCAGTCGTCCACACTCAAGACCCAGAAGATAGAAACTGATGTTGCGACGTTTGTTAGCAGCAGAGAAATGCGGGAAAGTTAACTGAATCGCGAATAATAATTGCTTGAATATGTTGTTGAGAATTAAACAAAATATTATATCTTCTTGATTTTATCTATTTTTCTCATCAAAATCATTGGTAACCAGAATCATCAAACTGACCATAGCGAATGAAAATTTAAAGGAGTAATTAGAGCGATAGGGACCGAGATAGGAAGACTAGCGCAGGCCTTCCAACAGCAGAACGCTGGCCTGATATAAGGCCTGGCCTTAGCAGTCTTTGAAGAGAGACTCACATTTGTCGGTCTCATAACCAGTGATTACAGTACCAAAGTTGCACTGCAACGGGTAACCATTGGGTCCAAGTGATGATTGTGTGTGGAGCTACAAGGTCGCGGACCACTAGCACACCAATATCTTCAAGATGATCTTCAACTGTTTTGATGTTATAAGTATATCTTCCATGTAAACGGCGCAATGTTGTACACCTGTTAGTATCTTTGAAATGTTACTGGTGCATATACCATTCCGAATGGTAATCTCAAAAATTCATATAATTCATCTTCAATAACAATCGATAATATTGTTTTTGTGTCTTAGGGATGGATTACTGTTACTTCATTTAATTTTCAGTAATCAATAAACATTCTACTTTCACAATCCTTTTTCTTATCTGGTACTTTAGGTGATGTCCACTGTGAGAAACTCTGTCTAATTACTCCTGTTCATTTTACCTCATTAATTTATCTTTTTATTTCTCCTCGGAGCTTACATGGTGTCAGATAAGGTTTTCTCTTTAATTGCGAAATCGTTGCAA
Source organism: Schmidtea mediterranea (assembly GCA_022537955.1). Classification (NCBI taxonomy): domain Eukaryota; kingdom Metazoa; phylum Platyhelminthes; order Tricladida; family Dugesiidae; genus Schmidtea; species Schmidtea mediterranea. The sequence continues at coordinate 40,706,985 of CM039681.1, forward strand.
CAGTTAAATTGGAAAGCTACCGGAAAAAGATTAATCCATATGACCAAAATCATGAAAAAGGAATAATTTAAATAACATTTAAGAACTAAACAAATTATTTTGAGTTGAGATGGAAAATATGGGCAGTACGCTGCGTAAATTTTCCAAAATACTTAAAACATCTTATTAAAAAACTGTAAAATAATAATAGTAGTAACAGTAACAATTGATATGAATAATACATATAACAGTAACGATGATAATACTAGTAACAATGATATGGAACATAGTTGTTACAATAGGGATCAGGTTAAGAGAGGTTCTTTGAGGGTATTTAACACAACGAATGGTATACAAGACATAGTAAAATCGATAATACGAACCACAACAAGGAGGACTATGGGAATGGACGTAACGACAAATGATATAAGAGTATAGATTAATATTTGAAAGAAATAAAAGAATATTGGGACCTAAAATCGAAATCAAGCACATGGCTTCTATCGGCAGCTCGTTGGACCCATGGATTGTTCGGTCAATTATAGGATTAGTAATAGCGCTCACTTTTTACGAACGATCCACCTACTAGAACACAGTTCCAAAGTTGCTTAGCAACGGGTTCCGAGTTGTAAACGAAAATATTTGTATGGGGTTGTCTGGGTAACAACCATATAGCTTCAAAATCTCAACACCCAGAAACCAACCACTTGTTTCAACTACATGCTTGATGATATCAGTATTTCCTAAATCAAACTCATGTTTGGTCAAAACATTACTATATTTTTCTAATAAAATCTACAGTTTTTTTGTTGTGTTATATCCAAAATTTAGATTCTAAATAATCATAATTTTTTTTTCATAAAATTTTATATTATTAGGTTAAGTTATGTTTTCGGGGTTACTACCCACTATACTTGCTTCTCTAATTTCATATTCGTTTGGCTTGCATTAGGATAATTGGTCTAGTTTTGTATCTTTATATATTTTTATTTTTCTGTTTTTGAAATTTGTAATTCTTAATGGAATTATTCCTTTTTATACAGGATTAAAGCTATACAGTGATTTTTGTTTTGGAAGTTCTACTCTTAATGTAAATTTTTTGAAATATAATGAAAATTTTATTTAAAATATATATTTAATTTAAATTTTTCAAATCTTGTTTTAATATATCAGGTAATTGCTCCTGGAATTTTACACATTTGAATTTAACATTATAAATTAATATTTTGGTAGTTTTATAAAAATATTTTATAACCAATTTAAAATAATTGTTTGAAGAATATTAAACTATTGTTCATAACAAATTATAATAACTTTTTATATATATATGGCTCAAAATTATGGATCAGTAGAGAGTATTGACACCAAAGGTAACTTATGAAATGATTCTTTTACAATTTTATCATAAAATTACAGACAATGTACAAAATCTTGTTACTCGAATAACAAATAATTTACAGCAAATTCGTCAAATAAGTAAAATTTAAAGAAAAATAAAATATATTTTGAACTTTCCTATTATAGCTAAAGACCTAGGAGATCTCTACTTGATTATGGGTGGACCTCATGATACTTCACAGAAAAGAAATAAAATGTTAGCTTACAAAAAAAGAATTTAAATTAACCATTCATTGCTAGGTTACAATTACAACAAAAAGCCAAAGATCTTTTGGCTTTTACAAAATCCCTTTTTGAAAGTATTTCTCATATGCATATTTATGATGAAGTAAGAAACTTTGAATGAATATTTTTACTATTCTTATTAATTTTATTTATTATTCTTATTTATTCTTATTTATTATTGTTATTATTATTATTATTATTATTATTATTATTATTATTATTATTATTATTATTATTATTATTATTATTATTATTATATTATTTTTAATGTTATTATTATTTTTATTATTATTATTATTTACTGTTATTATTAATTATTATTATTATGTTTATTGTTAAAATTTTTATTTATTATTATTATTATTCCTATTATTTTTATTATTATTATTAATTTTGTTATTATTTATTATTATTATTATTATTATTATTATTATTATTATTATTCTTATTTATTCTTATTTATTATTGTTATTATTATTATTATTATTATTATTATTATTATTATTATTATTATTATTATTATTATTATTATTATTATTATTATTATTATTATTATAATTTTTATTAGTATTTTTTTATTTTTATTATTATTTATTATTCTTATTATTTTTATTATTCTTATTAATTTTATTATTCTTATTTATTTATGTTATTTTGATTATTATTATTATTATTATTATTATTATTATTATTATTATTATTATTATTATTATTATTATTATTTTATTATTATTAATTATTATTATTATTATTAACTATTATTTTAAATATTATTTTTATTATTTTTATTATTATAATATTATTATCATTATTATTTATTATTCTTATTATTTTTATTATTATTTTTATTATTTTTATTATTAATTATTATTTTTATCATTATTATTTATTATTCTTATTTTTTTATTATTCTTATTAATTTTATTATTATTATTATTATAATTATTATTAATTATTATTTTTATTATTATTTTATTATTATTAATTATTATTATTATTATTATTGTTAACTATTATTTTTATTATTATTTTTATTAATAATAATTATTTTTATCATTATTATTTATTATTCTTATTTTTTTATTATTATTATTAATTTTATTATTATTATTTAATATTATTATTTCGATTATTATTTTTATTATTATTATTATTATTATATTTATTATTATTATTATTATTATTATTTTTTTTTTTAATGTTATTATTAATATTATTAATAATTATTATTATTATTATGTTTATTGTTAAAATTTTTATTTATTATTATTATTATTCCTATTATTTATATTATTACTATTAATTTTATTATTATTTATTATTATTATTATTATTAATTATTATTTTTAGTATTATTTTTATTATTATTTATTATTTTTATTTTTTTTATTATTCTTATTAATTTTATTTTTATTGTTTATTATTACTATTTTTATTATTATTATTTTTATTATTATTATTATTTATTATTATTAATAATTACAATATAGCAATTAAACATATTTTATTATAATTTCGAAAAATTGTTAAATGCATTGGAAACAACATGTAAAAAGTCTTTATTAGAATTAAATTCACAACAGCATGTTTTAGCGCTAAGAAAAATTTAAAGAAAACATTCAATCAGACTGCCAGCATTCTTGTTAACATAGAAAATGACCTGCATTGGTTAAAGGTTGTGCACCAGTGTTTGGTATCCTTTGTTGTATTATTTCGTTCACAGTTTTCTGTTTTTCATCATAATATTTATTTTCTCTTGCATTTCTATTTCAAATTTATTCTCTGTCTGATCGATCTTAATCTGATGTTGATTCTGGTGCCCCAGCTCCATAATGCAACTTTTATAAAAGCACTGTTTAAATTGATCAGTTCCTATTACGACATTATTTAAAATTGTGTTAGTTTTTTTATATTACTTATTTTACATATCTATCCTTATTCATCCTGAAATTTCCACATTCTTGAGCTTTAGCCTACTTAAGTTTGAACTTTCACTTTTGTCATTACCAATTAAGTTAAATCTCATTTTAAGTCTGCGTGAATACCTCTAATTCATTTATATGATCTCTTATATCACTTCTCTCAAATTCATCCTCTGCTTTCTTTTGATAGTAATATTTGTTAATGAATCTTTATCCCAGATTACATGACCAATATTTCCTGGGCCTCATATAATGTAGGAATTTATAATATACATTAATTAAATATTAATAAATTCATTATTTATTTGGTCAAGTTTGACCTGTTTTGTGAAAATTTAAGACAGAATAAATCGTTTTTATGGTTTTTAAATGTTATTCATAATTCAACAATAGAACAGTTATATATATATATATATATATATATATATATATATATATATATTTTAATAATTATAATATTAGTAATCAATAAAATAATCGAATATTTGATGAGATATTTGTTTCTCTTTTGTTTTACTTTGCTTCTATAAGTCATTATCAATAAAAGTTATTTGCACATTGTAATTTATGCATCAGGTTTTCGTCACTATTGTACTGCTATAAAGTCGTAATAATATCACAAAATGGTTTTATGAAATCGTATCGAGTCTCTCGAGTCGTATTTGGTCACTCCGAATTTATATAATATTAATTAGATTTATTATTGTTCTAATTTGTTGAGTGTTTAATTAATTTTATTAGGATTAAAAACTGTTATTGTATTCAGCACATATGATTATGTAATTACTAATAAACATATATGAAGTTCTTTAATGTTTGACGATGACAGCGGAGTTGTCACAATATATTGTAACAATATATTTTAAACGATTTTGTTCTTTGATTTATTTAAAAAAAATTACCATTGTTGTTTAGTTGTTTATTCATAAAAAGCGTATTAATGTCGTCAAAGAAATATAGGGTGCTATTTAAGGTTTTCCCACCGGTTATATGTGTGCATTTACATTTATACAACTATATACGTTAGAATTAAGGTCTTCTACGAGTTCTTTAGAAAAGAATAATATAAGTGAGTGCATGTAGCTGCAACAAAATATACTTTCAGGAAAGTACCTAGAATTAATATCAGTAAATATTAATGAACATAATTTTGTGTTATTATTTTTGTATTTTAAGTCATATAGGATGAAAATAAATGTGAAATAGTTTTATGTATGAATGTAAAAATTTATTAAGATTTTGTTAAAAATTCGAGTTTTTAAAAATTTTATAATATAAATTTTTGAACCTTGTTTTAAAAAACGAAATTTATAATTTTTAACAGAATATATTTTTTAAAAAATTATTAGTTTGTCTGAAAAAATCAATTTAAATCGATATAGTTTTAATTTCAATTTTACCTGATTTTGACAATGAGTCTGTCGAAATATATTGTAGTTTCATATGTTGGATTGTCGATTTCCTATATTTAAATCAATGCCATAAATAATAATCAATTTTATAAATTACAATAAATTTAATACTGTGGATGTTTGTGGTTGTTTGTTGAATTCCCTATTTATGCATTACTATGTGGTTGAAATTTATTTTTTACAGAGTTACATCTGTAAGAGGTTTTTGGATGATAACTAAATATTTTAAACTTAATGTTTAAATATTTAAAATTAATATTTAACTATATTTTTAAAAGCATAAAAAGCCTTAAAATGAAATTGAACTTAATTTATTATAATTTTAAAAAAAGTATATTTTTAAATGCATTCTTTAAATTTAAATTTTTAGATAATTTTTAGTAAAAATTTTAATAGGCTAATAATTTATTTTTTAATAATTATGTTTTATTTATTCTCTTTTTATTATTGTCGTAACACATAACATGGCGACCACATCTATATGGAATTATTTCCGGGTAATTTTCATAGAGGTGATGATGTAGAAGATTTCATCAAAGAATATGAAAAGTATTTCAAAGTGGTACTAAGCAAGACGTAATGGTTATCTCCGATATTAATTTTTCCGTTACTTATGAAATAATTTTGCTAGCATTTTGAATTTTAATTAATTCATCATTTTATTTTTATTTTTAGTAATTTATTAAAAGTTATTGCGTCGTCTATATTTTTCTTTTTAAAATCATTTTAAGTCTAAAAGTCTACCTTAACACTTTTTTTATTTATAAAATTTAATTATGACTTAAATTTTCATCATGGACATATTAATTACGAAAAACACACTAGTTAATAATAATTTACCTTTATGTTCTTATTATATCAAATCTTTCTTTTGTGTAGCTCATAATTTATCGAAATGGACTTTTGTACTATTTCAATTTACATTTGAGTTTCATGGCACTTTCCGATTTCAGGCATCTCGACTTACAGTGACAAGAGTGAAAGAAGAGTATGAAAAAATTGTGCCAAAATACAATGAAGTTCACGAGGTTTCATTTATTGGTAAAATTTATGTTACCTTAAATTTTGATTGAAGAAAGTCATTTCCAAAATGACCCAAATGGCTCTCGAAGCCAGACAGTCCATGTCTTTAATGACATCAAGGAATGATGATCAGATCTCACTAATGGATCAAATGACTCGGGAAGACACTGATGTTCAAGCTACAGAAGAAATGCTACTTAGAGTTCAACAACTTGAGGTAATTTATTCTATTTTATTGGTTATTATTATTATTATTATTATTATTATTATTATTATTATTATTATTATTATTATCATTTTTGATTTTTATTATGATTTCATTTAATTATTTAATAACATCTTAAGTCTTGATCTATATTAAGTATGATCAACCAAAATGACGTTGTAATAACTTTGAAAATGCATTATAATCCTGTGGGAGGCATATGGACAATTTTTTGTAGGTGAAAATATAAGACAATAAATAATTATTATGGTTTTCAATTATTATTCATAAATTAACAATAGAACAGTTACACATATATATTATTCTAATAATTCTAATATTAGCAATCAATAAATCTATCGAATATTTACTAAATGAGATATTTTTATCTCACTTTTTTCACTTAGCATTTCCAAGTCGTTCTAAATACTTGTATATGAATATAGTAGTTGATGTTGCAGGCTTTCGTTACGATTGCACCACCAT